>PTRB01000056.1:38471-158382 GCA_025094155.1 Lichtheimia hyalospora FSU 10163
GAGCGTATTGCTGCTGAAAAGAAAAAGGCTGAAGAGGAAGCTGCTCGTATTGCTGAAGAAGAAAGAATTGCTGCCGAGAAAAAGGCTGAAGAAGAACGTGTTGCTGCTGAAAAGGCTGCTGAGGAAGAACGTATTGCTGCCGAGAAAAAGGCTGAAGAAGAACGTGTTGCTGCTGAAAAGGCTGCTGAGGAAGAACGTATTGCTGCTGAGAAAAAGGCTGAAGAGGAACGTATTGCTGCTGAAAAGAAAAAGGCTGAAGAAGAAGAAGCTGCTCGTATTGCTGCTGAAAAGAAGACTGAAGAAGAACGTATTGCTGCTCAAAAGAAGGCTGAAGAGGAAGCTGCTCGTATTGCTGAAGAAGAACGTGTTGCTGCTCAAAAGAAGGCTGCTGAAGAAGCTGCTCGTCTTGAAGCTGAAGCCAATGTTGCTGCACAACAAAAGATTTCAGCACCCCAACCAGCTGTTGCTGCACCACCTTCAGCAAGTGATGTTAATCCCCAAGTACCACCTGCTGCTCCTGCACCTGCTGCTGCACCACAAAACAAGGAAGCTGCTACTGCACAACAACCAGTACCTGCTGCTGAAGAGCCTGCTGCTGCCAAAAAGGGATGCTTCATCATGTAAAAAAGTTATACAAACACACACTCTCACACACAACCACATGCACATGTACACCCAAATCATCTCCATTGTAGTATTCCCCTCAACGTTTCCTATAATCCCCCCCTTTAACAACAGACCCCCTTCACATAGTCATTTCTTGTATGTAAATCTCGGGTTTTTGAAAACAAATACACAAAACAAAGCATGTTAATCTCCCAATACTCGTATTCTTCTTACAATAATTGAACACGTGATTCGAATGATGAGTTGGGTTGTTATAGTGATCATTCATATATTGAAAAGAGAACTTTCGATCAACACGATTTAAGAGTCTTTGTACATTTATATCAGCGGAAGAAACAGTATATCAAGGGAAAAGAGAGTAAAGTGTGTGATACTACTACTACTACTACTACTACGGTAAATTATATTATCTCAATTGACGCTATTTCGACGATAATGACGGCATTTCTGCTATGCCAGTGCCATTGATCTCCGGTGCAGCAATCTTGTGATCCTTGTATCGCACAATACCACGTGTTCGAATCTGCATGAAAATAACAATGTCAACTCTATGAGAATAGAAATTGATATATCTTACTTACTTTGCCACCCACAATGCCAACAGTGACTCCACTGGGAGGTGCTTGACCCTTGAGTGCCATGGTGGCAGCTGTTGTCTGATGAATGGGTTTGACACTATCGGAACATAGTGGACACAAGTACTTGGCATCCTCATCATCACATAAAGCTTGATACCGTTCAGGAGTCAATGTCTCATCACAGCCGGTATGTATCCAATGATCGCATTGATCACATGCCACCATTTCATTTTCCTCATCGTCGTTATCCTCATCTTCTGAAAAGGTTCGTAAACACACTGGACAATAACGGTCATGCTCGAAATTGTTGTGACACTTGTTACAAAAGGTGGCGAGATAAATTGGATGCTTGTTGCGATCGGGCGTGGGTGGTACAACTGCATGCTTGTATTGCTTTTCACCCCCATGTTCATCACATCCATGACAATCAGCACATAGTGGACATAGCCATGATCCTTCAGGTACGTTCTCCACAGGTGGATTGCAACTGTTATAATAAGTCATTCATATCTATCGTTCATGCAGAAAATAGAAAAAAAAACTTACCAATCCGTATGCCATCCTCGATCACAGTCATCACAAATCATCAACTTGGATTCATCACCAGCACTCTTGCATACACAGCAAATCTTGCATTCAGCACATGCCCATGGATACGATTCAGCTGCTGCGACTTGTCTTGGCGTCTTGAGATGAACACAAGCAGGATGGTACTTTCGAGTACACTTGGCACATTTGATCATATGGAATGCATCACAAGCATCTTTGCCATCCTTGGATAATTGCTCAGAAGGTGCACTAAGATAATGACATTCGCCACACTTGTTATCTGCATAGGTAGTTGCTGGTGGCTATTCAATAAGATCTATTAGTTTCCTTGGATACACGTTGCTAGGATGAATATGACTTACCGGTCCACGTTGTATAATGGGATGTTGGGGCGGTGTACCAGTTTGACTTGCATGTAATTGACATCTTTCTCCAGGAAACATGACTGGTTGTTTGCAAGATTCAACAGAGCATGTACGTCGTTCTACGGGTGGTACCACTCTCTAGTTTTGTTTTTAGTAAATGGGATTGATAACAAATGCGACTCAATATTTACCAAAATAGGTTGCCTGCTTGGTGTCTGTGATGATATGGGTGGTGATGGTTGAGCATGCATCATGGGTCGAGGTTGTATAGGTGCCGAAGGTGGTGTCTGTGAATGCTGTGGTGGTGGCGTTGGTGTCGGTTGATGATGATGCATTGTTTGCGGATGGTGATGAAGTTGTTGCTGATCGTTATAAGATGCAAGGCTTTGGTTCATGATTTGATACATTTGACTGAAATAATGCTGCTGTGCAATAATGGATTGAGCTGTAGAAGTAAGTGCAGATGGTGGTGCAAGCTTTGGATCTTGTTGTTTGAATCTTGTATAATGGCTATAGATCACGGTTAATGTACAATGTCACCTACGAATATATATCATATACCACGTACATTGGGAAAGAACCTTGAAATTGACCATCCATTACTGCAATTGGATAGTTTTTATCATCATCCTTATCCTCAGTCTTGGGTTCCAAATCAACTTTGAGCGAATCAATCCTTGCTTTGACCAATTCTCTGGTATCATCATGATCAGCAACCGATTCAAGTACTTTTTCAATGTCGTAATCAAGTAAATCACTGCCAATGCCTCGCATAACCGATGATGCTAGTTTTTCATCAAACTGCAAGTCGCTAACATCAAAGTCCTTTTTGCTGCTTGAATCGACACATTCAAAATTGCAATGAGTAGGTTGAGTGGATGCAGCAATTTGTTGGATATTTGTATGGATGTCATAGAATCCAGCCTTTTCAGCACGACGCTCGTGTAACTGTGCATTGAATCCACGAACAGCAAGTGCAGCATGATGCATCCAAGTCGAATGAGTGATGGGTGTATTGGCAGTATAGTCCGAAGTACGAATGGAACGTGAAATAAGAGCTCGTCGACCCATAGTAGTCATTCCATCTGCTGCTGCTGCTTCTGATTCCTCTTCTTCACCTTCAGGGATACCTTCTTCACGTGCACGTGCTTCAAAGTAATCATCAATGATACGACGACCTTTTTGGACCACCCGATGACCAAATCTCTTATAACATGAGCGTGCACTGACAACTGCCACATCACGGTTTCGGAACCAGTGAACAAGTAAACGTTGATCAACAAGCCAATTACGTTCATCCTCTGTCAAACGAGCACGTTCTAATTCTGGATTCTTGTGGAAGAATAAATAACTGTCGCGATAATTCAATAATCGAGCTGGCTCCATGGCAAACATAAACACTTGGTCTCCACGTGTAGGAAGCGTAAATGTTGGCACCTTGTATTCCCTTCCTATCATCATTGAATAGTTCATTATCAATACCTTGTTCCTTTTCATGCCATTCTTTCTTTGTTACATACCGCCTTGTAATCTTCCTTCCTTGTCCACCTTTTTTTCACCATCCTCATCCTTATCACTTTCATAAGCAACTTCTTCTTGCTTGGTACTCTCTTCTTTGCGGCGTTTCGTTTCGGAATCCTCATTTGCTGGTGTTGCACTGCGACGACCTGATCGCGGTCTTTTGCGAGTAGATCGTGCACGTCGCGTATCATCGTGATCCGTGTTAGATGCATTATCTTCACTGCCATGGTGTCCTTCTTGATCCACACCTTGGGTCTCATCGCTGGTTATGTGTCTTGCAGAGAATCGTTTTAATGGTGGTCTTCCTCTCTTTCGTCGTACTCCACCAGCTGCTCCTATTGAATGCTTTCAATTAGGCTTCCATCAAGTACCAATTAGTGCAAACAAGTTACGTGCCTCTAATGCCAGGCATATTTTCACAAGTGTAAAGTGGTTGCGACTGTAACGACAAAGCGACCCCATTTCTTGCCTCCGCCCTAGGTGACTATGAACCAGACTCGGAATTTAGCCTATTGCCATCGGAGAGGAAAAGATAGAGTACATAACTAGGCAACGTTTCTTTCACTTGTTGCTTAATAGAAATCGATTGCTTGCTTAGTACTTTAAAGTTGTTGTTTACTTGGATTAAACATTATCTCCCTTATTGACATGTTCCATTTCGATTGACATTTTGTGGAAAGTGAACCACTGGATATCGACACCTTCCACTATTGCGAGTGATAACTTTTTGCATAAAAATTGAGATCTCATTGCTCATTAATATTTGCTCTTTCTCCATCACTCTTTCTTCAATACCATCCGTTATGATCACTCCAACATACATATAAGCCGATTTCAATTGTGACGAATGAACCCTCCATCACTTTGAGTGACTCTATGAAAAAACCATTTTATTGAGCAAAGGCATCTGGTTTCTTGGTATCCAATGACTAATAACAAGTGTTGGATCTGCTTGCTAGGTATACTTGTGAATAGCTCGTCAACGGCAATGATCATCTACTTTCATTTGTTCAATCTATCAATAGAAATAAACCCTCTCTTATGCTTCATTGTCATTTTCGACAGTGAACGCTTTCATGCCCGCTAGTATTATTGTTGTTCGTATTCATAGCCGATTGTTCTTTACCTACAGAACTTGCTCATGTATCACGGAAATATCATGACAGTATTCTTCATGTTTCTTTGCAAATTCAATTATATTCACCCTCACTACTGATCGATCATCTCCTTATATGATGTCGCTAAAGACACTTTATTCAACTACTTCTTAACATATGATACCGATTTATCCACATCTTGAACTCCCACGGTGTTGTCATTCTTTCAGTTGACTTCAACCATGGTTGGATAAACATGTAATTTGCATTTGCGAAATACACATAGCGCAATGGTATATAATACCATTTGCTCGTGAGGTGTTCTCCTGTGCTGTCGCGCATTCCAATGTCTTGTTTCGCTTATCATGTCGCCCTTACTTATATTCCATAAGGGGTTATCTTTGAAGCTTGGGACAAATCCATATCGACCAAACAATGTAGTCTGCATGCTGTTGGCTTCTCGAACGTGATTGGAAAGGGCACATAGTGGTATCCCTGATGACTGATTGTCTTGATCAGTTTCTTCATTCTAAGAAGCTTCCTTGGACATCATATAATAATTGCTCATGGTTATTGGTGTAGATTGCCATTTCATGGTTCATTGTATTGTGCAATCATTCTGAATCAATGATGTATGCCTTGTGCAAAATGAAATCGGTTTTCATGGTCATTTCCCAAACGATATAATAGAAGAAAGAGATTTGTGGATTATGATGGGCGACAACATCTTTGTTATATACTTATCAAGAGCGTGTGAATATCTGTGCATGACCCCCGATAAAGTGGTCAGCTTATTTATCAATGAGTTCAAATGTGATGCATTAATCGGCAACATGTTTTACAATCAAGCATTATTGTTATTACAATGTCAAATGTACAATTTCATTTTCCTTTTTGCAGTGTTGGAATACAAACGAGCTAGAAGGTTGATACATGGTGTGGTATTTGTGGAGAAGGTGATTGCCAAGATTATGATATAAATTACAACTGAGTACGCAAGATCTTGACCACCTTGACTTGGGTGTATTCTTGAAGAGCATACTTGCCCAATTCCTTGCCAAAGCCAGATTGCTTATAACCACCGAAAGGAGTCGATTGATCAAAGACATCAAAGCAGTTGACCCAAACAGTACCAGCCTTGATTTCGTTGGATACCTTCAAAGCAGTGTCAAGATTCGTGGTATAAACACCGCCTGCGAGACCATAATCCGAATCATTGGCAATTTCAATAGCTTCATCAATGGTCTTGAACTTGATAATGACAACAACTGGCCCGAAGATCTCTTCTTGGCAAATCTAATTCCAACGATTGATGGATTAGCATACAAGAAAAATGAATGCAAGGATACGCCGGTATCATATACTTACGCGCATGTCGTTGGTGCAGTCGGTGAAGATAGTTGGTTGGATATAGTAACCCTTATCACCGTGACGCTTGCCACCATAATAAAGTGTAGCACCTTCCTTTTGACCAATTTCAATGTAGTTCATGATCTTATCAAACTGAGCCTTGTTGATTTGGGGGCCTTGGAAGGTATCTTCACTAGAAATCCATATATACATATGAGATATTATACATTACCATCTCATATTTTCCATATATGCTGCTTACCTGAATGGATCACCAACCTTGATATCCTTGGTGTGCTTCAAGAACAATTCAAGGAATTGGTCATGCACCTTTTCATCGACAAGAATACGGGAACCAGCATTACAGCTCTGACCATGATTGTTGAAGATACCGCCATGAGCTTGGATAGCAGCGTTTTCGAGATCAGCATCAGCACACACAATCTGAGCTGATTTGCCACCCAATTCAAGTTGAAGCTTCTTAAGGTTACTGGCGGAGGATGATTCCATGATCTTGCGACCAGTCAAAGTAGATCCGGTGAATGCCATCTTTCCAACAAGCTTGTGATTGGCCAAAGCAGCACCAGCTGTATGACCATAACCAGTAATGATGTTGACAACACCCTATGCCACTATCGTAAATATCTCTTCCATTTGTCATTGTATTGCCTTGCATCACTTACAGGAGGGAAACCAGCTTCCTTGACAAGGTCAGCAAACTTGTATGCAGAAAGAGGAGTGATCTCGGATGTCTTCATAACAACTATTAAGATTCATGTCAATCCTGTGTCATCATACACACACATGGATATGCCTACTTACTGCAGTTGCCAGTGGCGAGAGCAGGAGCAAACTTCCATGCACCCATCATGATAGGGTAGTTCTATTCCATGAACCTTTTCTTAGTATTCTCATTTCCTACATTTCCACACATACACAAATTACTTACCCAGGGAATAACAGCACCAACCACACCAACGGGTTCATGACGCGTATAGCACCACTTGTCAAAGGTAGTATCAATGGTCTTGCCGTGAATCTTATCCGCCCAACCAGCAAAGTAACGGTAGCATGCAATCGAATCGGTGATATCACAATCACGTGCAACAGTGAATGCTTTACCGTTATCAAGAGTATCCAATGCAGCAAGTTCATCCTTGTCGCGTTCCATCAAGTCGGCAAGCTTGTTAATCAAGAGACCACGTTCAGCAGGAGCTACCTTGCGCCAGGTCTCGTTAAAGCACTTGTTGGCAGAAATAACAGCAGCATCGACATCTTGCTCATTAGCAGAATGCACAGCACAAATGACTTCCTCGGTAGCAGGGTTAATGGTTTCAATGAGAGGACCATGACCAGGAACAAACTCGTTGTCAATAAAGAGATGGGTGTGAACTAGGTTTGGTGCCTGTTGTGTTAAAATGATGCCTTGTCTTGTTGCATTCAAAGCTTACCTTTGAGTTCCTTGCCAGTAGTGAGACGAATAGTCTGGATATCTTGAGAAGCCATTATTGTGAAAGAGAATACAAAGAATGAAAAAAAGAAGATCCATCTTTACATAAACCTTGTTTCTTTATATGGTGCATGAATCCGACACCGAAGCATGGGTGGGAAATAGAGAGGTTGTTACAAATGGTCCAGTTACACGAAGCCAAAGTGGTTACCTTCATAAGGTCCAACAAATACCATGCACACTTTACCTTTTGTAAACGAATGGGTGAGGTGCATACACACACACACACACACACACACTGAGTGTAATGGGACACATCAATCACGTGTCATTCGTTTAGCTTCTTATTCCACATACAAAAATTAGACTGCTTTTTCTTATGTGAATACATGATCTTGGATCTGCTGTCGTGCTCAAGCCGAGATATGGCATGCTCATTGTATCCAATCGCCGACAATAATGCTGACATTGCACACCGCTTATCTTGCAATTGCGTATAATAGCGCAACATAGCCTACAGATATTACGTTGGTTTACATCATCATCCTTATACAGGGTGCACCATCTTTGATTGTTTCACACACCACCGTTAACAAGATCATCATCATATGAGCTTGTAATACATGATTGCATAATATTATACCATTATTCCTTTCAGCCGTTGCCGTTGTTGGTTTATGCAACAAGCAATTATTCTCACACCAACAATGCTTTGGTCCGTCATTTTTGATCAAAGTGTCAGATTCTATTTTATATTGTTCATTTCAATTTCTAGTTTTACGAGCTTGTTGCATCATGGATGCCAAAGATAAATAGGAATCATCGCATTCATTGGTGTCTTGTCAATAAACTTGATGATCAAGTATGGAGTATAAACTTACAAGAATGGATGTAAAATGGATCCGAGAAAAGAGAGTAAAGACATTGTGGTCACAAGTGAGTGGTTGATCTCGACTGAAAGTAAATTGCCAAACTATAATCTTGGTTGAGGGATCAAATGCATTTCTTTGTGAATGCAACTTGTCAATATCCCCTTTCATGCCCATATATTAGGGTGCTACCCAATCTGAGCTCAAGAGAACATGTTAAAAGTCTTGAAAAGTTGATGTTGCATTTACTGCTGCAGCCGGTAGGTGGTGTTTGGAATTGACAGGGTTTTCCATGCAGCTGTTGCTGCAGTGTGCGCGGTTGAAGTCATTTAGTTGATTTATGCATGTACAAATATTTTTTGATTTGCGATAGGCAGCACCTTGCGACTGGCTGTGGAATGATCGCCGGTTCAGTTTTTTTTTGCTGTCCTCACAAATCACCCCTTGCAGTATTGATTGTGGAGCCATACGATGATCCGTATCCATAAACAGCAAAGAATGTCGGGTGTTGCAATTTGAGCAAATATAATGTGTTTGTATTCGTATGTGCACTTAATATATCAAATTGTAAAATGTCTGTGCATAAAGCGGCCCTTACAAAAAGTCATTGTTCTCTCTTTCAGCAATCATCCCTCGCTGAACATGAAATCACCAGTACCATCATTGTGAGTAGGGGTGCTGAGTCAATATTTGACTTGTGCACACAAACACTGTGATCATAGAGCGCTTCATCACGCAGCTAACAACATTCACTTTGTTTTCTCCTATTCATCCCAGCCCCTGTTCACTAATCCCCTGGTAAGCTTACTCCTACCAGGAGCTGTGCACACACGCTCTTCAACGTGCTCATGTTTCTCGATCGTAGCATTTGCACCTGCCAGCGCAAAAAGTATCACTTGTCATCCACTCTTGCAGCATGATAGTAGTACAAGGCTAAACAAAGCGTCATAATTCACGTACTACCACCACATCAACTGCCAACTTGATGTCAAAACAAGCTTTACCTGTCGTCTCTGCTTTTACTACTCTCACTCTCCTAAATGGGTAAGCTTCTCCCCTTGTTCTTTTTTGACATTGTCTACATGATGGATCGACTATTTACTATCTATGAGCGTATATCGAGATTTCAATATCGCCGGTGATCAAAAACCAAATAAAGATGATCCACATCAGCAGAAAGTGTTAATGATGGCGCGTCATCATGCGGTGTGGGTAAAAAAACCAACCATGAAACGCATGCATGTTACTACACAGACTCAGTACGGTGCACATTAAAGAGTTGTAATCACAATCATCATTAAAACTTGGGAACTGGAGTCTTTGTATCATCTTATCAGACCACATTATCATGTGTACAATGAAGCCTGCATGGTGTAACATGAACATACTGTAATGCAACCAGTGGTACGCGAAACAAAAAGATATTGAAGAGACAAGTCGATCACATTGGAGATGAATCAATGGATGGGTGCATGTCAATATGTGCACCTTACTAACATAACCCCTGGATGTATGTAGTAATGTAGCATTTTGTTCGGGTTCACACACGAAAAATAGTTTCTAGCTTGGATGGCGATGGCCCCTTCTCTCACTCACACTCTTTTCTCCTACTAACATCCCCTCTTTGAAAAACGGATGTATAAAATGAGCATCATCTTTTGGCCAATCTTACCCCGTTCCTTTCTTTTTACCATCTCTCTTGATTTCTTCCCCCGCATCTTTCCCCTCTCCTTTTTTCACACACCACACATACATTTCACATTTATCACGCGCACGCACTTTTTTCCCTTCATCCCTTTGTCTTCTTTTTTCACACACACACACATAATTCATAATGGCATCTACTGTAAAATCATCCAGTCAAAAGTTTTGGCATTTGAAAAAGATTGCTCGTAAATCATCCAACGCAACTACAACTACTCAATCACCACCAGCACCACGTTCTACTCAACAACATCGTCATCGTTCACCACCTGCATCTAATGAGAATGCTCCAACAGCAGCATCAAGACGTTCATCCAGTCCAGTTGGTAAGCATCTTTGTATTATTTCATCAACCAATGACCAACATGCTTTCAGAAGTATTAGATTCCAAGGCAAAAAACAAGCAGCCTGCAGGGAGGTATGTATGTGTTTCTATTATTCTATACGATGAGATTGGATATGCTTAACAATACATTGATTTAGTTCACTATTGTCAAATCGCCGGTTGTCATCTGTCAGTGTACCACCTGATGATGATGATGATGATAATGAAAGCAATGGCAATAATGTAGCAACAACAACAACCTTAACCAAAACGACGACTCAGCCATCTGTTGCTGGATCGGGCAATGTTGTTCAAAATCTGCAGCCGATGAATAACAACGCAGCAAAACCACGCAGGGGTCGCATGTCTGAAGATAGCGGCACCAACACAACAGCAACCACTACTCATCGCCGTTCACCACCTACAGCAACACGACCTACAAGACCCCGATCCATGGTAGTACGCCCTGCCATGTCGCTTGATAATTTACAATCCAACATTGTTGATTCAGAACCACGCGTGGCATCTTTACCCACTAGTCCTCGTTCATCAGCCTTACGCACATCCAAATTACCAGCATCTCCACCATTACCAGCATCTTTTAAACAGCAACAACCTGTAACAAAGCCATCCCAAAACGATATTGATAATAATAATAATGAGGATTATGAAGCAAAAATTCAGTATTGGATGATGCAGGTGGAAAAAGAACGAGCTGTTGTCAGTGCTCTACAACGCCAAAAAGAAGGTAACACACAAAAATGATGCTCCTGCATGATAATCATGGCTCAATCATACCCCGCTCCTATAGCTTGTAACAAGGATATTGAATTCTTAAGCCAAACTGTGGATGAAATCACAAATGAAAAGGATATGTGGAAAGAAAAGTTTGAATCTGAAAGGGTAATTTCGATTGTAAGCGAGAGTGCAAGCGATATCGTAATAACAATGACATTGCATGTGTATAGAACAACAATGAGCGGTTACAAGATGATTTATCATCCACGACGGATCAATTGAATGAAACACGAGAACAAGTACAGTGAGTCATGGATCCCATGGATAGGCGCCATTGTTAATCAGGATCATAGGCAACTCTTTGATGACAATCAACAGCTACAAAGTACATTGGAAGAGCAACGACACCAATTTCAAGAGCAGCTCATACGACAAAAGGAAGACATGTCATCATCCTCCGCACATCATCATCATCATCATCATCATCGCAGCCATGATACGCTGCAACAGCAATTACGACATAGCCAAGACCAAGTGCGTATGCTCAAGGCTACCATGGAACAATTTTTGCGAATGGGGATTTTTAGTGAAGATGTCACTGTCTACAAGGATATTGCTGCAAGGTATAGCACTACGCTTAAAGCAAGGTATGTACGACAAAATGTACATGTATTATTATACCCTTCATTCATCATGATGATGGATCTTTTAGTCCGATTGAATGTCTCGCTGAGCAACATGAGCAACAACAACAAAAGCAACAACGTATAGAAACACCACCATCTCCACCCATGACAGCACCCCATCATCATCACCATCATCATCATTCACATCAGCATGAACAGCAACAACAACAACAACAACAACACCAGCATGATAACATTAAATCATCAGCCGATTTGGACATTGTATTACGAAAATTGCTTCGAGAAAAAGATATTGTACGTTATACGAGTAGTAGTAGCAAGAATGAGAAACTCATACTAATGTTCATGCATCCAGCTCCTCGTTGAATATAGCAAGATTCCATTAAGTGGGGTGAATGCACTCGCTCGTCGACGACGGGAAGAATTGGAAGCTCAATTGGATCAAATTGATTCTAAAGTAAACAAGCTCAAGCTTACATATCGCGGATACATTAAAAAGTACTAGCAGAGGATATTTTATAAATGAACAGCCTTATTCATGGATGAGGCGTTCCTAGTCTGTATTATTCATTGTTTGGATGTAGCATGTTCACTAGAAAGAGAGGGGGAAAAGGCACACATAAAAGGGAAGGGAAAGCACAAAAGATATCTGACAAATAACAAAGAGATATAAAGATAAACAAAAAGGGGAACTATATATAGATAATAAAGCGTCATTGTTCCATCAGGAGTCATTGTACCATGGAGAATGCACGAGAATATTCCCTCGGTAAAACAGACTTGCATCATTCTTTGTACCAAGAGGACCGAAATACGAATATTCACCATGATGTAATGCATGCGAATCCTTTCTCCATTCAATTCCAGGTTGACATGTCCAAGTATACAACCACGATAAGAAATGTTGCTTTTCTCGTTCATCTACCCATAAATGGCCTGTTGAACTTGTAGGTGGTGTAGGTGGTGATGGATCCGATAATGTTGGATGATGGACACTACTGTTGCAGCTGCTGCTATGACTAGTACTACTACCACTATCACTGGAAACACGTTGAGTCGTGATGGTGGTATTGGATGCCGAGATCTTCACAATGGCAGGATGATGATTGGAGGGTGGATCCTTTCTCAAAGAAGGTGCTCTTGTCAATGGACGTATATTTGTGGAGCTGCTTTTGGATGTACGATGCTGAGGATGCGGTTGTGATGGATGATGATGATTGCGATGATGATGATGGTGAGATGATGATGAAGAGGAAGAGGGTGATGGAGTAGCCGATGATAACCGGCTGCCAATCTTTCTTGTTGCAGTACGTTGCTTGGGTACCAATGCTTTAAGTCGTTCAAATTCAATATCTTCAGGGGATGGACCCATATCCAACTGATTCACTTGATCCATGCGTGTTGGTGACAATACTTTTTCCTTGATCAAATGTGGATTACTCCATGCAGATCTCTTTTCATTCCGTTTGTTGATTGTATCATCCGATATAAGTGTAGGGAACTCACTGTCATCAGGTTTATCGCTATTCTCCTCCCAGGATGATGGATAAGGCGATGAATTGGATGAGCGTAATGTGGATACTAAAATAACATCTTAGTCAATGACAGGTGATATGAATGTCTATATTACATTACCTGTAGGTCGATGATGATCTGATTTACGAGAAGAGAATGACATTGGTGCATTGTTGCCTATAGAATAGAGAATGAATGAAAGAAGAATAAAGCCATAAGGATGATCCTACCTCCAGAGAATGAAGTGAAAGCGAGTTGATCATTGTTGGTAGGTTTTTTTCCATTACGTAACATCCAACTTGGTGCAAATACATAAGAAGATGATCCTGACAACCGATGATGTTGGTGGTGCTGACCAGATGATGACCTAGATGTCTCGTGATGGTCTGCGGTCGACCGCAGGGTCGTACCACCAGCAGGCATTGTAAATGTATATCGTGCTCGCTTTCTTTAAAGGGGGTTGGATATGTACTTTTTGGATGATGCCTTTTTAACTGTAAAGTAGACCGTGTTGTAGTTGTAGTAGTTGATTAAGTTGTTATAGAGATTGTCACAATAAAAGGAAAAGGTGTGATTTGGTAAAGAGTGAAATATTCAAGCTGAAGGCTGCCGATGACAGCCAACATACAACGAGTGACCCTCCAATGTCAGAATGAGAGTGATGTCAAAGAGGTAGTGTTCATACAATGTGTTGTTATTGGTTCTCCTCTGTTGTGAGCGTGCAACGGTTATTGTGTATGTGTATGTATGTATGTGGGGTATTTGTCGGGTGTGTAGTGCAACAGGTCTTGGAGAAAGAAAGCTAACAACGAACCCTGCGTTGAATCCCGACAGGTTAAACTACTTTGGCCCTGTTTCTGAGCTCTTTCTTTTTTTGTTGTTCCTTTCACTGTCAAATATGTCACTCGCTTCTTTACCTTTTCGTCGACTTGCAACATTAAACCAACCTACCAAGATCGCTGGTGCACGATTCACTAGTACCACTGCTGAATCTTCAGAAAAGACACAACAGGAAACTACAACAACCGCGATCCCTTCATGGAACGACTACTTTAACCTTCGTAAAAAGCGTCGCATGTATGAAATGGTGGCATGTGTTCCTAGTGCAATCGCACCCACCTTTGGTTCTATTGTTTACTTTTCTCAACTGGAAATCGATCCCTTCACTACTTTCTTTGGTATGGATCCCGTGATGGCATCTGCCTTGGCAACCGTCGGTGCTGTAAGTATTTCCACCATCATCATCATCACTCGGATGCCTTATGTATTCACTATCATTTTATTAGGGTGTGGGTGGTTTCATGCTGGGTCCCATCCTTGGTAATGGTATCTTTAAAGCAATGAATGGCAAGATTGCTCCCGCTATGGATGCTCGTGATAAGGCTTTCTTTGAACGTATCAAGGCGAATCGTGCTGATGCACGTCTCAATTCGATTCGCAACCCTGTTCCTGATTACTATGGTGAAAAGATTCAATCCGTCGCTGATTATCGATCTTGGTTGAGAAAGCAGCGTGAACATTACAGAAAGGGCGTGTTTGGTGGCAAGTCGGATGGCCTGGAAGATGATTAAGCTATAGACGACAACTTGTATTTAGAATCATCCTTATAGATTGTACACACCAATAGAAAACGATCTTGATAGTAAAGATCTCTCAATTCCTTTACCCTTCTCCTTTATAAACTCTTCCTCCTCGTTACAATATCGTATTACTGCACTGTTGATGAACTTTGATCCCCCTGATTATAAGATGGCATGATAATATGAGCTCCCAAGGAAGTTATAATAGTGATTGTAATTCAATATCAACGTACCTGAATGCTAAGATGTGTACCGGTTAAACGCATTACACTTTAGAAGAGTAGGATAACTGCAAATTTACATATCACATCAATTGCAGTGAGCCGACGGTAGATTGTAGCCATAAATTCGGTTTTACATAGTTAAATATTATATACCACTTTATCTGTTTTCACCACATGTTGGCACCCATATATGCCGGCAATGCCAATTACTGTTCATGTTCAATTCTTAAATTCTTAAGCAAGGGATTGTATTAAAGTACTATCCCAGCTTATCTACAATGGCTCACTTTACGATATAGCACTCACCAATCACTATGCGCAGCAAGCGTTGCCTGGAAACTATGGCCAAGGAATTTCGAGCTCAGCATTAAAGTGGCATAAGTCCCAGAACCCAGTTTTACTTTTAATCTCTTTGACACCCATTCCAGCAGCAGCAGCAGCACCAACTGTCACAAAAAAATGACAGTTGCATGCTGACCAATAGCAAAGACTCGCTTCCTTGAGGAATACCAGAGAATGCAACGAAACCGACATGATGACCACAAGATGTATATGTATGCTGAAGACTTGAAGTACAAGCATGGTAAATCATGTGATTACGAGCAGTAAGTTATGCGATTTGATTCACCTGAATATAACAAACTCACATTTTATCTTATGTCGGTATTTTTGTACCGCATTCTATCATTAGCACATTCCATTAATGGATCTTGAATTTGGAGGATCGCTATTGAAAGACCATATTCATTGCTGCCGAGACTGAAGCCCCGAAGGATAGGATACCCCAATTACCAGCTAACTCACAATCAGTCTATGATTTGTTGAACAAATGCCCAGCAAAAAGGCTCATGGATGTATCACGTTGTGGGATTCTGAAATAACCTTGACATATTCTTAAACGTTGTTGCATTATCATCAAGATAGTAATTCCATTGATGCGTGGTGTCCACACGCAATCAAGTCTGTACTCTGATGAGCTATATGTCCCACTTGGCAAGTTTGTTTCTTTTGGTGGTGCTTGCGCGCATCACTGTAATAGCGAATGTGAGAAACGTAGGTAAGCCAAGATGAGATGCATGAACTTTATCATATTGATATATGTCAACGTTCCATTAATAGCTGGTGCTTTGCATTCGTACTTGGAAGAATCATGCAGCTGTTCATTCTGCAACACCACGCTAGTTGGAACAGCGTTCCCTTCTGCATTGCTGGTGTAGTTTGCCTTGGTTGAAGGTAGTAGGGGATCATACCCTGGATGTTACTCTGTTATTTCTATATTGTAGGGATACCAACTTTGTTCGCTCCCTTCATTTGGTGTGGTCCGATCTTATTCCAACCCCCAACCAACCAAAGGATATTTCAGGGGTTCGATCGAGGCATTCGATCACTTTGAAGAAGGTAAATCATCTTATATACTGATTTGAATGAGCCACCACTGACAATAATTTTCAAGATCCTCCTCTTATCTTTTGTGTTACAATCTCGCTGCATGCGATCGTCATCATCAAGTTCAAACTCACACATCAAAGTGCAATACTGGTAACATCAAACATCACATACCCAAAGCTGCTTAGCCATCAATTTTTCCCTATCGTGTATCTATTGTATCCTGCTATGTAAATCACCCCCATCCATACACAAATCATATAAGACCATACATGCTATATAATATAACATGCATGAAGCATATAATATCAATGAAAACATAAAAAGTCATGAGATTAAGAAAAGTGATTGATCCTTTATTCAAGTGATGGTTGACAGGCATATTGATATCTTGAGATTGTAGTGTAAGCCCGCCATCATCCGAATGCAAACAGCCCGCTTTAAGTTCACAGCCACGTGTACCTTTTGTTGAGATACACAAAGTGAAAGGCTTATACTATGCGTGGGTGGAAAGCATTTTTGTTTTCATAACATGATATGCTTGTTTATAGGTCATCGGCTGCTCGGCAAAAGCAAATTCATGGCGTCAGAGGTTTATCGTGTTACAAGCACCCAAAGGCTCCTCCATATCCGCTTCCCCAAAGTATTTGATACAGATTGTTCAACGTGAGTAAGGTAGTACCACCTTCTGGCTATGCGTACAATATATAAGTGGAGTAAGAAAACATATAAATCGACCGTTTCTTTCAGCTTTAATACATAATGGCTACTTCATCGTTGCCATCATCTTCTTATCCATCCACATCCAGCCCTATAACTCTATTCGACAATTCATCTTCAACAACTGCCATGACTACAGCTTGGCAGCAGAAACGACAGCAGCATCGATACACCGATACATGCCTTTTTTATCCACCTGCATTTAGTTCTCGTCATCGACATGGATATGTGCGTAGATACTCTACAACAAGCATTGATAGCGGCATGACTACCACCACTACACGTTCAGGTCATAGTAGTTTACATCGAAAAGCAATGTCACTTGGAACATTACCATTATTGTTACAACAACAACAACAACAACAGAATGATGGATTCAACCAGTTTATATCAAGACGCCAAGAAGAGCAACATGATATGTCAAGTAACAACAACAACAACAACAATATGTCATGTAAATATCAACTTGTTCCCCTTTTCTCTCATCTCCAATTTCGACTTTCCCTCCCCTTTTGTTTTTACGCTCTCTCTTTTATCCTGTGAAGCTCACACGCTATCTTATTGATCTCTTCAGCATCTCGATCGTCCTTTTCCTTAACGACGCACAAGAACACACCAAGTGGTATCAACGACATTGGCCAACAGAATGCCATGGCTACACGGTCGCACCCGACACCGCCACTACAGCCATTGTCGCCACCCCCTCCAACAGCACGCATTTCAGAGGATTATTCACGACGCACATCTCGTCAGTCCATCCACGCCACCATGATTGATATGCATCGACCCTGGCCTACACGAGCCATACGTATTGAACGTGATTATTCTCGAGGTGATGGTGTCACTCGTTTCAGTACAGAGTTTCCTATTGAACTTGATGGCAAGGTATAAGGAGAGGATTGTATTGTGATACAAGGAGGGCTAGCGAGAAAGAGATAAAAGGAGAGATGCATTACACGTGGTGGCATTGTTCAAAGGGGGACGATGAATACGATGGATCTGATATATAATCTAGGTTACAGTCAATCAATTCCAGCACACCATTGACACAATCAATACAATCATGGATCGAGCTGAAAAGGTGTCACTCAATGTCTTTGATAACATTATGGAATGCTTGACTATTTATGTATGGCCAATGTTGGTTACTACACATTATCAAAAGGTAATCAATGAATGATGTGTTGCATGAATTCTTTAGCTGACATTTCATTAATGATAAGTCTGTCAAACAACTCGCAAACTTTATCGATTCTGAAAACGAACTTTTATATCATGCCAAAGGTCTTTCGATATCGGATCCTGTCCGCTGTGCTTTCCTCTTTGTAAGTGAATAATAGTATGTCTTTCAAGGAATGGACGGCTGATATATGTATTATAGCTAGAGATCCGGATATATGATTGATCATCCTCCCATGCATCCAAAACATCCAATACCTAACACACACCATCCTCTCTCTACATAGTGTTTCACTTTCTCTCCCACCATCTTTTTTTTTACCTTACTTTATACCGCATATTACCCATTAATCGCAACATTCATCCCAATCCATCATCCACGGCTTGTGCTGTTTTGTCTTTTTATAAACAAAGCTTTTTTTTTTACTTGACAAATGATTTACATGGTCAATTCCTATAAAAGACAAGGTTAAATTTGCATGCTTCGTTGTCTCATTTCATTTCGCTTACCATAATAGCATTTACAATATCACTATTGTTGTTCTTGAGTGCCTTGATCGCCTTGTTGCGAGAAACATTGGCTTGAGTGACAACCAAATCAATATCCTTTTCCTCGATACCGGTAGCATCCACAGGTTCATCGTCCTCCTCCTTGTCATCAGAAGTTTCACCAGCAGCAGCTGCTACTGAGGAAGGTGCATTGGCTTCAGTATCTTGTGCGTTAGCAGCAGCTTCGGCAGCTAATTGTTGAGCAGCAGCAGCTTGAGCACGTTGACGCATATCATCAACGCGTACTTCACCAAACACAATATACGTATCCGAATTGTTGCTCTTGAAAACTTCTGGCGTCTCAATAGCAAAGACAATCTATCCATGGCGTCAGTTAATGTTGCATGGTGTGTTTAAAAAGAGGACATAACGTACACCACGAGCACGCGTAAAGGTGACGCGAGTAATGCCTGGTACTGGTTTCAAACCAAGACCCAAAATGGCCTTGCGTGCCTTCTTTTCACCACGCGATTGGGGTGTTTCAACTGGAGTAGAAGTAGATTGTTGTTGTTCCTCAGTGGCAACAGGCTTGTCTTCAGCAGGTGCAGCCATAGTCGTCGTTTCTTTGTAAAGAGAGTGTGTGAAAGTACACGTTCCAGAGACAAACCCAATAGTTTTAAACTAGCGCTCTCCCCCACCACCCTATTATCATTGACAACTGTTCACTATAAAAGATCATTGATTATCGTACCCCAGTGCTCATCTTGATAGACATGATGGATGGATAATAATTGTATTAAATGTACGACATTGAATTCATATGTTGATTGAGCGTTGTCAAGGCAACGGATTGGATACCGCCTAAAGGTAATTTACTTAATTACCATGTACACAATTCAATATGCCTATGTAATGGGTTGACATTGCTTTCCGAGATGATTGTATCACATGATCATCTCTCTAGGAAAAACCAGAGATAGAGCCATGGGATACATGACATGTTTACACTTAATGCATAACGCGTTGTAAGAATGATGTGGACCCACTTCTTTATTGTTCATGAATGAATAGTTTATTAGGTATCTCGAACGATGATATGTAGACAACAACATGCACTTGTCATATGAGGTGCGTACATTGTGTAAGGCGCACTTCCAAATATATCTTTACTGATATAGCGTCGTCATCATTTTGCCTATAAGGGCGATATGGATATACTACAGCAGCTACTTTCTATGAAAGGGTCGAACAACGAGTTTATCTCGGCAAAGAAGCGGCTAAAGAGGAAATGAAGGCGGGAAAAAACGTTATATGATCAATCATGCCGCCACAAAGGGATAAAAGGTTAAATTCAGCACTTTGGTAGTGGTCGTGCAACAACTCTTTGTTTCATTACTGCTTTCATTCCCCTCCTCATTATCTCTTTCACACACACACATGCGTTTTCACTTGTTGAGTTTCTTTATTGTAGCTCTTGTTGCTTTGGTAGCCAAGGCTGCTGAACGTAAGTAAACTAGCTACTATTCTATTCTCTAGTTGCCGAGACTTGATTGACTTTGACAACTTGTCCATTAGCTGGGTACACTGATTATATCATGGCATTGAAGAAGCCTGTCGAAGATGCTGTCATTGCACAAGCTAAATCTGATGTCGAAGAAGTGGGCGGCAAGGTTATTTACGAGATCAAGATTGGGTTCCAAGCGTTGATCATTTCACTTCCCAATGACCAATATACTACGTTTGAGAACAAAGACTATGTGGATTTTATTGAACAAGATCAACAAGGTAAACAAAGGTGAAGGGTTGGGGTGGGTGGGTGGGGGATGATGATAATGTGGAGAAAGATGATTGATATATTTCATTATGCAGTTCACATCAATGACAATGGGCAGTAATTTTAAACTCGAATCTGGATTTCACCGAACGGGCTGCTTTGTTGTACCTTGAGCATATCTTTGGTAGTGAGTAGCAGAATGTCATAGAAACGTCTTGCTGCTTCTGCTTTTGTACTTGAACCCAAATCTCCAAATCCAATAACATTTTCTTGTTTTTGTTGTGCCCTATCTTGTACCAATTCTAGTGTCTCATTGGCTTTTTGTCCCATTTGGCTACTTTGTGTCATGATGCTTGTATCAGCCATATCACGTTCTGTTGAAGCTCTTGCAATATCATTCACTTGTTGACCATCGAATCCCGTATCACCAAACTAGAATAGAGGTCCCATATGTCAATTCTCTCTCTCTCTCTCTTGGTAAAATGAAACAAAAACTTACATCATCAAAGTCAAAGTCCATACCGCCTACATCACCATAATCTTGCTCATCATTGCGTGGTAATTCTGGAGCAGGAGCAGGGATATCGAAATCCAAGTCGTTGTCCACGGGTGAAGCCATGGCGGGAATAACCGGCTTGGGATGGGATAAACGAGAATACATTGCATCGAGTGTTGTTCCAGCTGTGCTCATCATTGGCTTTTTCCAATGAATGGCTGTTTTTGGTGCAACGTGTTGTCGATCATTGGCACTCTATGTATAAAAGGATGAATAAAATGGCATAGCATTCAATATGCATTATAAATACATACACGATCCACAATGGCTGAAGCATCCTTAGCGTATTTCCGTAATTGTTCATGAGGGATTTCGGTCACACGATCCACTACCAATCGACGACGACGACGAGGGGGTTGCGTATCAACAGTATCATTCATTTCGGGTGCATCAAACATGGCCATATCATCATCATCACGAATCAATCCAGATTGGATCAATGAGCTATCCATTTCAGATGTTTGAGAGAGTGCTGGAAATGTTTCCTCGGCAGCAGCAGCACCAGGATGATCATCTTCAGGTGGAGCAATATCACCAAAGTCGTCATTGCCAAAGTCGAAATCATCAAAATCCAACATGTTGCCATCATCATAATGTCCTTTGGCAAGTGGATTCTCAATATCGCCAATACTCGTATCCATTCCTTGGTCAAGCATAGCTTCGTTGTCACGACGACCTTGTTCAACACCATGGAAATCACCATCTCCAACCAAACGACCCGTTTCGACATCATGCTGCTCTGCAGTAGGGTTGTGCATATCCCATCCAAATGAAATATCGCTCAATGTTATATCTTGTGAAGATGCCATTTGTGATAAGCTGTCGAGGATCGGATCTCTGCCATCCATGTCGCTAAGTTACATATGTAGTTAGTACAATGGATGCAATGCGTGTCGTTGCTGTAGAGAATACATTACAGATCTAATAAGGGGTCATCGGGTAATAGCACGTCGAATTCTGTCAATCGATCAGGTAATGTGATGCTCTTCATTTTGACTTGTGCATGGCGGATATCTGGCATGTTGACATCACCTTTTTTGAATGCCTACATATGTTTCCTAGTGAATAAATAGTATATGCCACTCATATATCTGTTGTCATGTACCTGCTTAATCTTTTCCAGGGCACCGTTACAATCTTCCAACAAGTATCGTGTTTTGCGAGAGTGAATGCGAACAACACCGAGAAGCAATTGGCCTGACATGCGTAACGTCAAGGGCTCTTGATCATTGGTAGTAATAGCGTCTAATGCATAGCGTATCTGTGTTAACAACTTACTATAGTCATGGTAACGCTATTGTACGAGTATTTACCAATGGTTTTCTGAAGGTTGGTTTGTAGGAATTGCGACTTTGAAATCTTGCGTTCCCAGCAAGATGCAATCCACACACGTTTCAATGCACCATGGCTGGTGATGAGTTGATCGGAAACCATTCTTTATAAAAGGTGGACAACAAGGAAAAAGGAATGGGTGCACAAATCGAACGCGTTTCACAGCCCATCAGTTATCACCGCCCCCCTCTTTTTTTTTTCTTTCCTACGCGCCTCGCGTCACACAGTTGTTGCTGCGCATTAACTCATATCCTAGTAACCAATTCCATTATCACATTACATACAATTGATCAATATCATTTTTTATGATCGACATATAATAAACGATCAATGCCTGCTATCACGACTCCTGCTTCTACTACTATCACTGCTATAGCTTCTTCTTCTTCTTCGTCTTGAACGATCATGGCTTCTGCTTCTACTACGATAACGTCTCGAACGATCGCGGCTTGAGCTCCTGCTTCTACTACGATAACGTCTCCTACGATCACGGCTAGGACTTTTGCTGCTGCTGCTACTACTAGGACTACGACTACGACTTCGGCTATGGCTTGAACTACGTCTTGGACGACCACGTTTTTCATCATCATCATCGGATCCTTCTTGATCACTTTCGAGATCCTCTTCCAATCCACTTTTTCTTGGCTCCAATTCATCGTTTTCTTCCATTACGTATCGACTGACAAGACGTGGTAAAATGACATCACAAACGCGTTCCTCGTGTAGTAGTTGATCCACAAATTCATCCATGTATGTCAATGAATAACCCTCTAATAAAAATGACACTCATAAGAAACCTTTCATTCCATGTTGTGTATCAGATAACATACCGCCTTGTCTCACACGCAATTTCCGTGGATCATTCAATAATGGCTCCAAAGCCAGGTATATTTCTTTGGATCGACCCACCAATCGTAGATAAAACGCACCTAATGCTCGTAGATACCTAATAGATCCAATCAGTTCATTATCCCGAATAAACATCCTATTGAATACATACTTGAAATCTTCCTGCTTGATAAGCTCGTGAACAATCTCTTTCTCGGGTTGCAACTGTAACATCTTGAGCGTCAAGCATAAAAATTCAGTTGGATGCTGACCAGCATATTGTCCACCAATATATGTCAACTTGACAGCTTTATCCATAAGCGTCGCAGCTAATGTCGATAGTCAACTTGCTGTATACCATATGTGCGAGTGTGACAACTTACATGACAAGCCAAAGCAGTGTTCCTTCCAGTATAACGAATCATAGATGCGCTCACGAATAATCTTTTCAACCAGATGCTGTGGATCTTTGCCATGGACAGCAATGGCATCGGAAACAGTGCGATTGGCTACATGATAGAAAGCGATCAGTAGGTGGATCAGTCTACAAGTGCGTGTGCTTACCCATTGTTTCAACGGTACTGCAGTGGTTGTGGAAGAGAGTGTTTAAAAATCAGGCATCATCATCATTTCCCATTTGAAATCCAGAACACACTGTGCTTATTGTTTATGCAATGATGATTTCCCATCTTTCCAATTTAGATGATATCCTTAACAAGATGCATCTCAAAGATGTCATTGAGGAAATGTGTAAGTTGTATTTGGGATGTAATATGTAGTAACAATGAACTAAAACAATGACTATGCTCATTCATTGGCTTGACTGCTAGAGCTATGATAATTGCCAGCTTCAGGTATGTTATGCTCATCCTCTCGATGGCGGTTTGATTTGTTTCCATGACCATTCTCATCGGGCATATCCGTAATCAAGACTTGATCATAGCTTCCAGTATCATCAATCAAGAGTCCTCTACCAGTACCGGGTGCACGTGATGACCATAGGAATCCATCTTCGTCAAATAGAGCGCTCAATGACATACTTTCTCCACCGAGCATACTGAGTAACACGGGTAACAGTACCAATCCATGCAATGCACCAAGAACAACAATAGATAAGTCTTTACAATAAAAAGCCATGTAAGTCTCAAGGTATCCATCCACACCACCAAACACCTGTACTTACACATTCGGAAATAATAGATTTCGAAAATCTTGGACCGGGTAAAAGCAAGCACGACAATGCCGGCAAACTTGGTCAAAGTAATACCACAGAATACCTATAGATTCAATGTGAGATTATAGAATGTCATCTATTTGAATAAACGTACCGAACTACCAACATCAACGATACTCTTGCCAGCTCGTTCTTCTCGGCTACCACTTGCTACCATGAAAGCACGTGCAACATGACAACAGAATTCGACGCTGATACCAACACAAATAACCAAGTTGACAAGGCTGACTGCATTAAGACTCACACCCCATAGCGTCATGACACCCATAACATCCACTAGGATCATGATCACGACACCCATAACAATGAGACCCGAACGCATACTGCCAAGGAGAGTGCTTGTAACTATAAAGATGGACAAGATGGCTAGGCTGAGAAGTTCAAATGCCATCATACTGATGTACGAGTATTGTTCGAAAAAGACATAAAACACCGAGTATGGATATACGCTGATCCCAAGATCCTCACTCAAGTCGTTTGCAATGCGACGTGCAGATGCATGGGCTTGAATAAAATCGTGTTGTGTGCGAAGAGGTGTGTGGAAAGTTCTGAAATGCGATGTTTCGGTAGTCACGTGTTGTCGATCCATCACAATGGCATCACCAAATGCAGCCTTTCCAGCCAATGGACAATCCTCGTCAGGTGGCATGTTGACCCAAATATCAAAGTACTCGATAAATTCAGGACCTTCAGGAAGCGTATCCATACTAATTGACCAATCGGGTTGACATGGCACACAGTTTGGATCAAAGTCGGGAACACACAAGTCGTAACCAGAAAGGCGATAGAGTTTCTCCAATGGGCTGAAACGAGGTTGAGATACAATGGGACTGGTCTTTTTTAGATGACAACAAGCTACATTTGGATTGAGCCAATACAAGTATTCATCAAGCCATACACTTGTAGGTTCACCAATATATGATACGCTGGATCGTTTTCTTTCTTGTTCCAAGACGTTGGCTAGAGAGAACTCGTCACATGTGGCGAAACGACCACAGATCTTCTTTTGCACTTGTCGATCGGTCATATTGGCATCACTCACAACAAAGTAAACGGGTGGACCCACATTGAAATATTGATCCAAATCGTTAAAGTACGGCACGAGATAGGAGTCTGAAGGTAATGCGATACGTTGATCCAATCCAAGTGGTAATGCAGGTACAATAGCCAATGCAAACATGAACAATCCAAGGAAGAATAAGCAAATCATGTAGCGTGTCTTGCGACCCAAGATGGCAGGTACATAATAAACTCGGCATAATGTTTCAAGGATTCCTTCCTTTTCCACTGTTTCAGGTGCACGAATACGAATGCATGGCATGCAATCCAATCGATTTGCCTATCGTAGATGATAAGAATTCAATTGTTATTTCAAATAAAAATGAATGATATTTACCTCTGCACGACGTGCATCCAATGCCATACATGATACGAAACAGGTCACTTGCAATATAAAGTCGATAAAGATAGCAATCGATGCCACAATGGCAAAACTGCTCACAGCCGGCATTGTCACCAAGGTTCCCAATCCAAAGGCAATTGTTTCACTGAGAGAGCTTAAAAGGATGCTTGGTCCCATTTTTCCCAATGTTCTTGCTAAACGCTCGTCGATGGTCTCATCTTCTCCAGATTCTTCACGGCGAGAATATTCATGGCATAGAATAAAAATGTTGTCAACGCCCACTGCGAGCACCAAGAAGGGGATCACTTCTGCAATGATCAAGGTTGTTTTCTTGCCAGTAAGAGAAAACAATCCAACTGCTGATGAAACTGAGAAAATGACAATGAGAATGCCACAGACACCTAATCCGAATCTGGTATCCACTGCCAATCGTCGTATGCTCCATGATTTAAACTTGCCAAGGGCGAGAGATGCATACACAAACATGACGATATAGCTGATAATCACAGTCTTGGCATCGGTATTCGAGGACTTGTTGAGTTCCGTTTCCAAAGAGCTCTAATGAAATCTTGTTAATACCCTATTGACTTGATCATCCATGCATCTTATTACCTCTGTTGAATAACTAATATGAACATCTTTCCACTCTGGACGATCATTGACATGAGAGAGAACCTTGTGGATCAATGTCTTTTCCCATTCCTCTGCCTTTGAAGCAACCACAGGATCGAGTGAATTTTGCAACACGAATGTTACAACGAATGCCTTTGCTTGCATGAATTCATTGTCATTATATCCGCCGAGAATCATTTCAGGTTTGAGTGGTTGTTGAAAGTCAGGCAAGCACATGGATGGTTGATCGATGCAATCACGTAAATCATCTTGCCAAGTACTTGGATCAAACATGGATGAATCGCCTTGCCAATACCCGGTCACTGATTGAACGACACAGGCATCACCATTGGGATGGAAGCAAACATCTTGAAATTGGATACCATGTGGATCCGACTTGAGTTCCCGTATCTCCTTTTCCAACGCAAATAAACTTTCGAGATGTTCAGCAGATGCAACGGGATCGGATGTTTCACTGACAACAAATAATTGGGTGGTGCGGTAGAATGGTGTAAAGTGGGTATCAAAGTGATTCTTTTCTGCTAGTGCTTCCGATGAAGGTGACACCCATAAGTTGATAGGATCTCTTTCCACAGCAAAACGTGACCATCCAGCTGAACACAATGCCACCAAACAAAGACCTGCTGCAATGACAGCCCATGGATAACGTGCGCATATCAATCCTTGTCGATAAAACCAATGTTGTAATCGAGCATTAAGCCAATATCTCCTTGGAGTGTGATCAGGATCCAATAAATGTTCGTTTTCTTCATCGCTATTGTCATCGTCTGCAAGTGCCACCCGTTCATATAAACCCCGAGCTTCATCACGTTCCAGATTGAGACCAAACCACTTTTGAAAGATACGACCAATACGGCGCTGTCGGAAAAGAATAAGCACAATCGCCACGAGAAGGATCATGCAGTACATGGTAACCAAGGCAAATTCCCAGCATGTCAACGCACCCACAAAACACTGTGGTAATTCACCAGGTGATGGCGGAAGTATAGGACACGCTGGTTCACAGTCAACACAAGCACACCGATAAGCTGGATCTGAATCATTGCATGCTTTTCCTCGGTCATTGTAACGTTCCAAAGCATCACCTAATTTCGTAGGTGGGAAATCGATTTGAAAGGGACTTCCCAATCCAGGACGCCTTTGACCCATGAATGACACCATGCTATGCCAATCTTTGGCTCCACCACCAATGAAATCCATGGCATATCCATTGCTAGCTCCAAATTTGATATCCTTGCAGCTGTCGAAAAAGTCGTTTCCAAAGTCATTGCCCACCCAGAAATCCGTTTGGCTCACAAGTGGTACATCAGCCGCTGAAAGCTTGGTATCCGTCACATTCACAAACATCGATTGATTCGGTGAACAAGTAAAAGAACACCAGAATTGTAGGAAATTGGACCAACAAGCAGGACAAGACGATACGATCGGTTCAGCGGCTTTCACTTGGTTGGCAAGTGCTTCTACTTGTGTATCATCGCAACATACAGGTCCCGTCGCATAGTCAGCACCACATGTGTCAACGAGCAATTGTCGAAAGGTATCGGTCTCTGGTTCAACGGCAACGTCATTATAAACGCAATTCAACGGAAGAAAGCCGTCCAATCCACACTGGCCTCGCATGGCACAGTATCCTTCACGATGTATTGGGGTGTACTGATCAGCATGAGCAATCCAGTTGAATGCGAAATAGAAGAGTAATGTGTATATACGCCGTCTCATTCGTTGAATGGGTGTGTGTACGTGTTGTGTGAGAAGAGAGGAATGAATGGCTCAATTCATGCCCGCTGTTCAAGTGATCGGGCCCCGACAATACCGCGTTGTTCAAAAAGTGTCACATCGTTACATGCATGATGCATTATCCTTCTTGATATTAGCCTGTTGACTCATTCACGATAAAAACAGGTTTAATGCATTACTGTCGACAGCTACCTTATTGTCTCCGACCATGTAAACTGCATTCACTCTCTTCATTTCCACATGACTTTTATACAAGTCGATAACGCAGGTGATAATAGTGAACATTTACTTTACTGCTATAAAATCAGTGTCAATAAAATACGTGTCGTATTAGGTGTACACATCATTTAAACCATTTTATGATATGGACACGCACCAACATCCCAATAGTTTGATGCAAATGGTCTCAAGGTATTCTAAATCCCAACAGTAATGAAATACATGCTCATTGTACACTTTCTTTATCCCTTGCATCTTTCCTATTCCATCTGCCTTGGAGTTTTAAATTCTTGAGTATGAACACATACCATCACTGCCATTCAATAAAGGATGTTGTCGGAAATCTTGGAACAGCAGTATGCAGCACAATAGAATATGTAATGGTCCCACCCCAAGAAAGAATGTTGCATCTAATCAGAATGAAATCATCAAGGTTTTTGAGAGTTGATGTATAAAACAAGAAACGAAATACATGAGCAGTCCTTGCTGCCATCGGTGCACTTTCGAATCTTTATCCACTTCGTTGACAGTATCAGGTGATCAGCTTTCAAACATTATTGCCATTGCACACATGTAATCGACCTTGATATGAATACAGGGTACTCAGTAAGTAACCATGAGCGATTTATAAGAGTATCTTTGTGGTGGGAAGATGATGCGAATGTGATAAACGAGCGCTATATGTCCATGAGAAAAATTCGTGCCACATAGGATGAGCCATTGATCCGCCGCTGTAACACATGGATGCTGGTTTGTAAAATGGCCATTGATGTAATAAAGAGCGAATGCAGCTTTGATTCTAAACAAAAGCAACAACAGTGATACTTGGTTTTCATATGCCATTGCATGGTTATTGGAGAAACCCAAAATGATCGTGTTCCTTTTCTACTACAGTTGAAAGTAAACAACAAGACAAGCAAAGACGCACATCATTGATATTATCGGCATGAAAGCTGTGGTACAAATAGGTTGTGAGCTGATCAACAATCAGAAAAGTTTAACATGTTGAATGCTAATGGATATTTCTCCGGCTTCATTGTCCTCTCAAAAATAAAGCACGTACATTATCAGTTATGGTCTCCAGACAATGATGCATACGTATTCATAGTCATCCACGTTACGAATAAGAACCATATTGTCAAGCTTTAATCATGTTTTGGTATATCTTGTTTTTCAGCCAACATCATCGTTACGAGTATGAGGGGTGTGTGTGTGCGAAAATCCCAAATACAGCAAGAACACTAGCCAACCATAAAATCGCCTAATTTCCGAAAGAATGCCCCGAGCCTGCTGTGAAAGGCACCCCGCATTTGTAGTTTCTGTTGTTGTCACCGTTAAACCTTAGCCGCTCATTATCACACAGTTGTCCCATTTCCTCTTTTCTCTTCCCGTTTGCTGGTACTTTTGGTTCATGGAATTTCCTCTTATCCGACCAAGCTTTTCGTTACCTTCTCCTACTTCACCATCCGTTGTCGCATTGCCACCTTCATCATCCACTACCACAACCACTACCACTACCAATTCTCTTCCAAAAAAGAGACCAGCCAAGCCCCACGTTCCTTCAGCATGCGTAAGCAACAACAGCAATATTGCTATACATGACATGACATTGTTCATTGACCAACATGTAATGGTTCATAGGTGAACTGTCAGAAAGCACACCTTGCATGTGATTGTAGGTATATACACATTCATGCATGATTATTGATCAGCATACTGAATTTGCTCCAATAACATAGTATCAAGACCATGTCGACGATGCATATCTTCTGGAAAGGAAGGCACATGTTACGATGTTCAGCATAAAAAAAGGGGAAGACCTAAACGACGTGATAAATTATCGACAGCAGGAGAATCAACAGCATCGTCGTCAACTACAATAGCAACATTCCCACCATTATCAAATCGCAATTTATGTGTGTTGCCACCTGAACTACCACGTTCTTCATTTTTAATGACTCGTCCGCCTGGCAACGATCCAGCTGAGAAAGACATCAACAAGCCAATGATCACGGTAAAAGGTTGATCATTATCAACACAACACCATTTATTCACTTCTTATTTGGATAGATCATTTTATCAATGGAGATATGTTGTGCACGGGTATCGGATGAGTCTCTTAGTCTATTGGGCATTTATCCTCACGAATTCGCACACAGATCTTTATATGAATTTATCCCTTCGTCTCATGCATCCACTCTCGCACGCGTTCACCGTCATCTTCTTGACAATGCACACAATGTCAGTAAATCGGCCTCTCACACTACAACAAATTCGTCTTCAATACAAGCATTGCCACCAACACAGCGTACTACAGCCGATTGTTTTGCAAATACACCGCCTTCTGTTCTCATGTGCATAGCCAATGGGTCACAAACTCTCAAAGAAGACTTTGCATTCAAGACATCGAGTGGGCAACAAGTGAAAGCACAAGCACGGTTTTATCTTGGAGGAGGATTGGGTTCTGATCTCTTTGTTCCTGATACGCTTGGCAAGTTATACATTGTATGCCTTGCTATTCCTAATGTGATACCACAAGCACCATCGTCCATATCAATGCAACAAGATACTATCACGACATCTCAAGAGCATCCTACACAGCAACAACACTATCATGATTCACCACAACACCACACATTACCACCAGTATCATCATCATTATTTACAACATCCCCTTCCATCCCAGCCATATCACCGCCCAACTTTACATCAGTGCTTGGTTCATCTAATGTTCCTTTTTCAATGGTAATATTTTTAAAAGTATGACATCCATTAGATGAATTAACTCTTTGCGCGTGAATAGTTTAATGCCACGTCGAATGAAACTGCGAGTACGCCCAATAATCAAGCAGCCACTGATGAGAACGACTTGATTCTACATAATGCACCTGGAGCAAACGATTACGTTTCAACATCTCCACTCTTGAACATGTCACCTTCATCCATTGATATATCATATTCACCTGCAAGTCCTTCTGATGTAATGATGAACAGTACACTTGATGCAGATACACAACAATACATTACTGTGGCAACATCCTCTTCATCACCGATGCAACAACAACAACAAACAACCACGATATCCCCATCATCATCACCAGCATCCTTTTCATCTCACCGGCAACAATCTGCACCATCATCCAACATGACTACCAGTCCTTTGTTACCACGACAATCTTCTCATCATCATCAACCCAAGGTTACCATGGCAACACCCAAAGTCAAAGCTCAGCAACCTGAAGATTGTTTATTGGCAGCATCATTAGATAGACAACAAGACCGGCGCTCACGAGAACGTGGATTGTTGAATAATACATGGTCTCATCCACGCGAAGCTTATTTTCGAGAAATTGGATCAAGTCGAATGGTATCAGCTGAAGCGAATGCTATGACAGGATTCTTTTATCAATCACCTTCCAATGCAATGATGGATGCATTACGGCATTCAACCCAACATCCTTCTACATCTGGCAGTTCATTAAACCCAGTAGCTACCCATCATCATATTCCTAGTATCCACTCGGCACGCCTTCCACCTTTACGACAACACCCGTTTACTCGTCTTGAGCGACCAAGACGTTAATCATATACCCTTTCTTCATGTACAAAAACCAATCTTTTATCCAACGCACGAATGAAGCTATTCCTTCTCAAAACATGTACATTTCTATCAAATATTACAGTTTGCATATGATTCTTTTATCTACCCATAATCGTACAACAATGAGACATAGGGTAGCAACGATACTTGAAGCTCCTGCAATTTGGACTGAAATCGTCCAACCTAAAGCTGCTTGCAATTTCATGAAAACAGGTGTTCCTAGTAATCCACCAATAGCTGCAACCATCCATGATAGCATGGCACCGCTGTATAAATAATTCATACCCACCAAGGAAGCAACAATGGATGGCATTAAACTCATATACATGGCAGCTGTGAATCCCACCAAGATACAGTAAATGGTATACATTGGCAAAGTGCTGGATAGTTGCCATAACACCATGGTCAATACCCCTATATGCAGTGTCACCTGATGTATGAGACATTGCATGTGGATCATTTTATATGTGATACTGTACCCGAAATACCCGTTGTGAAGATGAGTGTGTTCATTTCGCCATATCGATCAGCAGTATATCCCCAGAAAATGCGTGAGATGCAATTGCTTGCTGAAGCTATTGAAACCATGGCAGCACCAAGAGAATTACTCGCCCCAAGAGCTTTTGTTGCATAGGTTGGCATCAAATAGAAGGGTATCAAGTAGCCAAAAGGTGCTAGTGTCATGAATACCAAGAAAAGAATAAATCGTGGACTGAGTAACGGAGATGATGTGTTTGCCTTTTCATCTTGTTCATCAGCACCACCTCGATATTGTGGAGGTTTGGGTGGATATCGGGCTCTAATGAGAATGGTTGCCAGGGAGAAAACAACAAATAAGATGCATCCCATTGTTCGTAATGCATTTCGATACCCGAGTGTATCGAGGAGATATTGTGTTAAAGGTGAAAAACAAATGCCACCAAATGGGACACCCATGTTTCCTATACCGTTCGCTAATGCTCGGTGCTTGATAAACCATTGGGATGGAAGAACAAATGTTGCACTGACACAAAACGAAGCACCAATACCCAACATGGCACCGTGCGTCAAGGCTGTTTGCCAGAGCTGGTTGCATATGCTTGCAAGAAACAGTGAAAGAGGAACAAGCACTGTGCCCAACATCATGGTGCGTCGATAACCAATGTAGTAAATGACATATCCCATTGGAATTCCCAACGAAGTACTGAACATGTAGGCAATGGTACCCACAAATGCGATATGAAATGAATCGGTTTGGCCATTATAGACTTGTTCAAGATAATATTGCTGGAATGCACCCCATGAAAACATGAATCCGACAACACCAAAGGATACCAAGAAAAGTGCTGCTGTCGTTAACCATCCTTTGTTTTGCCATCCTTCCGTAAAATAGGGTTCGCTACCATCGGCGGGTACTTTGGGTGCCATGGACCCGGTCACGGTGCGCTCATTGGATTCGTCTTCTTCAACGTGGTGTTGTGGTTCATACTCAACTTTGTCGCTAAACTGTATTCTTTCATCATGATGCTGCGATGATACCATCGTGTTTCGTTAATATAATAAAGGATTGTATAAGAAGAGATGGGAGGATGGTAGAAGAAAAGTTGAATGTCGAGATAAATGCAAGCGTCCAAAATACTACTAGCCTTATAGGTGTCCATGCATTATTCTCCCAGAATTTATGGGGCTGCCATGAAGGTTCTATATTGGTCACCCTGGATATACAATTCCAATTATCCCAAAATACTTTAGAATATCATAGATTTACTTTCATCGCAAAGCGATCATAGGTTAGTGATACTACAAAAATAAACATGCCAGTAGTGAATGTATACTAGCAAGTCTATCGTGCGTATGATGCATTGTACTGATAAGAGTCTTATGGCTTAAATATTTTCGAATGCTCTCGGCAATGACGGCAATCATAGAAAAGTGCTGTCTAAGGATCCCTGGTGTGTTTAGAAAGGTAAGAAGAGTATCATATAAGGAGATGTCTTCTCTCTCTATCATCATTTATGGATTCCAGTTCAGGAGGGCTTTTCTCGTGTATGCTCCATCATACCATCAAATACTTTAACTTTTCATCACATAACATTAGCCCATACATCGTGATTGCTACAATCTTGTGTACTACGCCTTTCATTTACATACTTGCCATTTCTCCCCTGTCTGTTCTTTGTCTCCCAATTCCTTGCACGTTCCGCTCACCAGATGCTGGTGAAGATAACAGGGACGACACACTGTGTGCAGTGCATCACTTGTGCATGAATACCAGTGCATCATCTTATCTAATCTAATCTTACATAATACATGCTTGATTAGTGTTCGTGCTACAATGAATGTAAATAAATTACACATGCAACTCGCAGAATGGTTGAAATAATTCTCTTTGTAACAGTATATGAAGGATTTTCTCTTTGACGAGATCTACATCCCTGCTGCAGGGGATCACCGAAAGTGATTTTCAGGGACAAGATTGCCACAATTGCCGATCACTTTGTTACTGAAAATAACAAGTTGATAGAAAATCACCCTTCTCCCTATTTCGCTAGTACATAATATTCGTCATTCCAGCTCATGAGCACGCTGCACTTACTATGTAGGATAAAGATGTGATTTTATTTGACGTGGATGTCCCATACCATGGGAACATATTTTGACGTGGCTCTTACACATTCGATTCAAAAGCATGATCCATCGTCATACATCGATGGTCGCTGCTAGTAATATAAACAAGGTGCATTGATCGTACTGCTTTCTCCTTCTCCTTGACTTTCCAAACAAGCACAATGGCATCGATATCCTCCTCTAGCTCAGCAGGAGATGGGTTACTATATCACACTTATATCGATGGTTTGATATGTACTTGAAATAGCGTTACATATCAATGGTACGGATGATTGGAATGGGAACCTATAAAATCACACGCTTTATCATAGTGGTGAAATAAAGGGTAAAGACGACACCAATCTTTTGATACTGCAGGAGGTCGACAATTGCATATGACTGAGAAATTGAAGAAGTAGTGCACAGCTGATGGTCAAATAGCAAAGCGCTAACCTTGTTGGAGCGCAAATTGTGAATCCAGCATCCCAGTTTTCAAGGACTCCAAATTCTGCTTGACATGTACTGGAAGGTTAATACCTCATAGCAGGAATGTATCTGAAAACAAGTCATCTGTGTTGGTCCATATTACAGCCATCAGCTGTCAAGTTGCTGATAAAGAGCCGGCGTTTACATTTTGTTTTATGCTTAGTGTAGTATCAGCGCTTCCTTAATGCTAGTGTAAGGTCTAGCGACTGATCACCTCCTCGTATCGGGTGTACATGATCCATCAGATTTCCATTACAATAAACCCTGGCTCATTACTACAGTATCCAATATCACAATGACGACGATAATGATGAAAGCAGGATAACAATGAAATGCTAAGAATGATCACAATGAGTGTATATATATTTTCCAGCTATAATCCACAGGGCTAGTATCCATCGTGACACGCACCAGAAGCCAAGTCAGCAATCAAAGAGTCACAGTAGCGAAAAAGGATATGCCCGAAATAAAAACGATGCATTGTGGGTGTTTGAATATCTTTGCTCACAAAGAAAGATAAGCTTTGGTGGGTGGATCGGATCCTGTAGTTTATCAAGAAATTTAGGTGTAGTGATTTTCTATGCTTAAATCTCCATATAACATAATCAAGCCAGGGTTTATGACATCCATCTACTACCACGGTAATTTCTTTAAACAGATTTCCATGACAAAAAGACCTGTCGATGTCAGGCTGGCCATTACACTCTAGTGGTGCATATGCGTGTATGTTTGCTCATCTGATTAGAGAATCGCTTATTCAATGTTCCACTTCATAAACGCGCTCTACCTAATGAGATAAATGGTTGGCTTACTTTGCAAATCGATATGCAATACTATTATTGCTACCATTTCTCTATCAGAAAACCTATCTAGCATGTCATATACAAGCATGGCCATCACAACATTCTGACACACTAGTAGTGGATCTCTCGAAAGCATGACATTTTATAGGGATGTAATGAACGCAAAGTGCGTATTGTATTATTAACAAAGTGGTGTATGTGTAATGTGCCATTATAAATATTATAGGGAATGAAGTATGCAGGATATCTGTAACGAGCAGTCTAAACTTAAATCTTTACAAAAGGTCGTTTGTCAAGCATGATTCGAACTGCAAGCATGCACAAGGCAGAAACCACTGTAGCAGCTCCTGCAAATTGTCGACTTGCCGTCCAACCTAACTTTTGCTGCATCAAGCCAAACATGGGTGTACCCAATAATGATCCTACTGACATGAGCACCCATGACATTGCAACACCACTGTATAAGTTTCCCATTCCCACTAGGAGTGCAACAACGGATGGCATCAGGCTAATGTATGCACCAGCCGTCAAGCCTACCAATGCACAGTAAACGCCATAAACCGCCAAACTATTTGAGAATTGCCACATCACCATGGTGATGATACCTGATGATGGAATGTAACACAGAGTATGTAAGCACGTGCACAATTGTGTAAGCAAATAAAGGAAATGGAGTAATAACTTACCGGATATCAGTGTTGTTGTGAAAAGAGTGTTGGTTTGACCAATGCGATCAGCTGTGAATCCAAGTGCAATTCGACAAATGATATTGGCTGCATTTCCTATGGACACTAATGCTGAGCCCATTGATTCACTTGCACCCACCACTTGCGTAGCATAAGTGGGCATCAGATAAAAAGGGATCAGATATCCGAGTGGCGCAAGTAAAGCGAATACCATGAATAACCCAAATGGGACACTGATGAGTGGGGAAGATAAACACGAACGATGCTTCTTGCTGGTTTGGCTCTTTTCATTGTTATTTTCTTCTGAAGTGGTTGTGGATGCTTCGCAACTGATAATGCTTTCATTGCTTGGTTTTGGTGATGGTGGTGGGTATCTGGCACGAGCAAGTGCTGTTCCTAGAGCAAGAAGCGCAAATACAATGCAACCCATGACCCTGAGTGCATTTCGATAACCAAGCGTTTGAATGAGATAATTGGCTAATGGTGAAAAGACCATGCCGCCAAATGCAACGCCTGTGTTACCAATACCATTTGCTAATCCACGGTTACGCACAAACCATTGCGATGGTAAAATGAAGGATGCATTGAAACAAAAACCACCACCCAATCCGAAAAGTAAGCCTTGTGTTAAATAGCTACAACCATAGAATTAGAAAAGTTTGAGTCATGTCATCATTTCATGATATACACTCACACTTGCCACAGTTGTGTGGTTGCACTAGCCAAGAAAAGTCCCAATGGGCATATGACATTGCCAATCATCATTGTACGGCGATAGCCGATACGGCGGATCACCAGTGACATTGGAGGACCAGTGCCAGTAGTCAACGCATATCCAATAGTGCCGACAAAGGCAATTCGGAAGGAATCTGTTTGTCCCTGGTACACATGATCGAGGTAATATTGCTGAAACGTGCCCCAGCAAAATAGGAAACCCACAGTCGAAAAAGTGACGAGAAAAACTGTAGCAGTTGAAAGCCAGCCAGGGTTCTTTAACCCTTCAGTCCAATATGGGTCTTCGCCATCAAATCGCTTGATATCGAATGACATATGATCAGGATCAGTTCTTGTTCTTATAGATGCTGTATCTTGATTACTGCTGATCGCTGGTAATGCTGCTGGTGACTGTTGTGGATCATTACTCTTTGCTTCGTTGTTCCCTGGATCTTCTGATAAGGTTGATGGCTCCTGTTCTATTGATTCGCCTTTGCTGTTGGTTTGATTTTTTGTCATAACACGCTTTTCTTTCCAGAGACCAATTAACTAAAATCGGGATAAAATGATCCAAGTGGAGAAAAAGAAGAGGGATCTTGGGTAAAGTGTAACATGCGGGGAAAATCAACTTATAGCTGGAGAAAAGATGTCCCTGCCTCTGGCGGGGTAAGTTTTTGCCAAAGCTTAATCTTGTACACCCATCCGACGCTCCAAGATTCTTGATGATGACATTGAGGATCCAAAAGCTTTGTGATCTTGATCGCTTTGGTTGACACTAAATCATAGGACCCAGTATTCTAACACATGGACCATTTAACGTTCCAACATATAATGATGACTAATCGAGTAACAATCACGTAGTATTTCGTTTTTGTAATGCGCATGTACATTCATTTATGCTTTGCATTATTGTAGGGTGGAATATAACAGGAATGTCAAATATAATGTCTAGCGTACAAAGATGAATGGGTGAATGATCTATAAATATTTAAAACTATTCGAAAACGTGAGTGTGGTATCGGATCAAAGGTGCCGAATTAAATCTTGCTAAGAAGCTTCCGATCCAGCAAGATACGAATGGTGAACATGCATGCGGCAGCTGCGAGGGATGTTCCTCCTGCAAATTGGATAGCACATGTCCATGAGATTTCTGCCAATCTTCCAAAGAACGGGGTACCTAACAAAGTACCAATTGCCATGAACATCCATGCCATAGAGCCACTGATATATAAATATTGCTTCATTCCCACTATTCTTGCTAAGACGGATGGTATCAATCCAAAGTAGGCACCCGATATCAAACCGATCAATGCACAGTATACAGCATATGTCGCTATCGTATGTGCATTTTCCCACATGGTCATTGTAAATACCGCTGTGCATGAAAATATGTTAGTCCCACCTACTCTTGCACCCTCTTCTCACTCTTATTCACTTACCTGACACAAATGTCGCGATAAAGAGCGTATTGATTTGTCCCAAACGATCACCAATGAAGCCGAGAGCAATGCGACATACAATATTGGCAGCCATTCCTACCGACACCATCAATGACGCGACTGAAGATGAGCTTCCCAGTTCCACCGTTGCATAGGTAGGCATGAAATGAAAGGGGATTATATATCCAAAGGGTGCGAGTAGTGAGAATGCCATACAGAGAGCAAATGGAATACTGAACAAGGGTGATGATGCATGTGTTGATATTGATCCATAGTTACTATCGCGTTGCTTATTGGAAGATGATGGTGGATATCGTACTCTTACAAGAACCGTGGCCAACGCAAATAAACCAAAGAGAATGGCACCCAATACACGTAAGGCATTACGATATCCCAATGTCTCGATCAGGTACTGAGATAGTGGTGAAAAGCATAAAGAGCCAAATGCTGATCCAGTATTTGCTACTCCATTCGCTAGTGCACGTCTACGAACGAACCACTGGGATGGAAGCATAAATGATGCGCTAAAGCAAAACGATGCTCCAAGACCAAAGATGAATCCATGGGTCAAGAACGTTTGCCACAACTCGGTGGCAATGCTTGCTAGGAATAAACCAAGGGGACATAATACAGTACCAATAGCCAAAGTATTACGATGACCGATTGTATTTATGACGAACGACAAAGGGATCCCGAGACTAGAAGTCAATGCGTGACCGATGGTACCGACGAACGCTATTTGGAAAGCATTGGTTTGCCCTGGATAGACTTGATCAAGGTACACTGGTTGGAAGATGCCCCAGCTCATCATCATACCAAACGTTGCAGTAGTCACCAAAAATAAGCAACAAGTGGCAAGCCATCCTGGGTTTTGGAATCCTTCAGTATGGTATGGATCATCCCCTGTGGTTATCAATGGTCGACTGGTTGTGTTATCGTTGTTGCTTACAGCAGGAGTCGCTTTATCTTTGGCAACCGGTTCTTCAGCATTGCAATGAATATCAGAAGGGTTCACAAATGTTCCAGCGGAATGAAATCCTTCAACCTGCGTTGAGCTGTCGATTATCAATTGGTGTTCTATAACCGCATTATTGGGTTCATTTATTCCGTTTTGTGGATTAGACATAGTTGTTGTTCGAATAGAAAAGGAATATGTATCGTTGGATTATGGAAAGGGGGATTTTATAAAGGGATTGAATGTATGCATATACTTTATGAGATCGACAACGTTTGCTGCTGCATTTCAACAGCTCACCCAATTCCCAAATAGTTGTATATATGCAATCAACAAATAAGATTACTGCTCTGCACTCCATCAGATGAGCGATCAAATGCAGTTGCGCATGTTCAGCTTATGATGATATATACCGCGTCATGCATTGCTTTATTGCTTTGATTCATACCTTTAGTAGAAAGTGAAAAGGATCCTACAAAATTAACCAACCTACACCATATGAAACTGCAATGTCAGTAGACAGGGTAGTTCACTGTCATTGCTATGTGATAGATGCACACCATGTACATAGGCATACGATATTATGCTGTGTAGATTCATAGAAAATAGATCAAGCGATTAAGCAAGGAGTGTGGAACCGAATCATATATCACATATTGCAAAACACTCCATTGCTGATATGAGCCACCATAAAGTAAGATTACATAAAGCGTTTATCAGTTCAACTACACTTCCATGTTGCCACTTAATCTTTTGTAATCTCTCAACTTACAAGAAACTCACATTCTATGTGTTAAGGCTACTTACCGATTATTCGGACTGTTATCCATGAAGTGAATCAAGATATACCGCTAATGACATCCAGGTTCGCTGCATTACAAACGCCATTGGCAGGAGGTGGAGCAGAAAAATTCCATTGCCCCGTAATCGTATATGCCTGAATAGCATTTTCAATACACGTCTCACATTCATTGATCTGATATCAGCGTTGTATGTGGAAAGAAATTGTTGATGTGTCTCATAAGATTACTTTACACATTTCAGCACGCCACGCCACACAATACTGTTCCTATGACAAACACCACCGACCCTGACGACCTAAAACCGGCTTGTTGCATTGCATTTCATAGACAAATACAAGGTAAAGAAACCCCATACAGGTCATTGGTATTATAGAATCTCGGATTAGCAAATTGTTCAGGCAAGATTATTTATCTGCTAATCTTATGCAAAGTCACTGGCATGTATTCGTTCGCGAACACATGCTCTATACAATCCCATCCAAACTTCCACATAACAACGCCATCCATACTATAATGAAACCATCTTTCGCAGGCTAATGTACTCACAGCATGATACTACGTTCCAAAACTACGTGCTATGAGCCACACCTGGTATAAGCCATTGTATAGCCAATCCAACAATACGATAAACCAGCAATAGGATCCTAAGTGATTTTCGCATTGCATTAATCTAAACTGCTCACATCCCCCAAAGGGCTTAATTAACATCTTAACATCCATTACTATGTCCACCACCGTATTATGATAAATGGCTTTGTGTGATAAATGGCATCCCTCTCAAACTTGGCATGTATTTTGTATCATTGTTTCGAATTATGTACGTTGGATGATTATGACGCTATATAACAATTTTGGCCAGATAAGGAGAATATGTTATGCATGCATGGATCGGCAAGATGCATATCGGAAGCGAAGATTTTGCATATTGAAGCATTAGCAACGCTCTCAAAGGAACGGATGCCTTTAAGCGCGCTACACCTTGCATATGAGTCGTCGATCTAATAAGAAGCGAATACCAAGCATGCAAAGAGATGAGAATAATGTTGCTCCTCCTGCGAATTGAATGGCAACGCTGTATCCAAACTTTGCCTGTAATTGACCAAAGCATGGTGTTCCAATCAACGACCCAATCGAAATTGCCATCCATGCAAATGTTGAGCAAATGTATAAATGCTTCATTCCCACCAACCTTGCTGTCACTGGCGTCAACATGGGAATATATAAGCCTGTAGTAAGCCCAAGCAACACGCAATACAGTGCGTAAGGCACTAGCGTATACGAAACCTGCCACATCAACATGATCAATAGACCTTCCGGCCATGCATCTTAATATCGTATCCTTTGTTATGTAGCTTTATCAGCTTACTTGAAACAAAGGTTGTCAGAAACATAATGTTGATTTGTCCCATACGATCAGCCATGGCAGCGAATGCGATACGAGATATAATGTTTGCAGCTGAAGCAGCCGATACCAAAATTGATCCAGTGGAAGGACCAACACCAACCACTTGAACTGCATAAGAAGGCATGAGATAAAGTGGGATTATGTAACCAAATGGGGCAAATATGGAAAATGTGATAAGCAGCACATAAGGCTTGTTCAATAAAAATTTCCAGTACAATGATGAAGTTATGTTTTGCTGTTGCTGTTGCTGTTTGTATGCTCGAGATGCTGGTGGAGGATATCTTGGTCTTGCAAGAGCAGTTGCTATAGCAAGAAGAACAAACAAAATACCACCAAGCACACGCAATGCAATACGAAATCCAAATTTTCGAATCAGGTACTCTGATAAGGGTGAAAAGCACATGGAACCAAACCCAGTACCAGTGGCCGAGATACCATTTACCAACCCACGATGCTTGACAAACCACTGGGTTAGAAGGACAAATGATCCACAAAAGCAGAAAGAGGAACCAAGTCCAAGCAATATACCATGTGTGAGAATGGTTTGCCATAGCTGTGTAGAAATGCTTGCAAGAAACAATGCAAGAGGAAACAAAACAGCTCCTACAGCAATTGTCCCGCGATAACCTATGAAACCAATGACATACGATATTGGAAAACCCATAGTAAATGTCAATGCCATTGGTACTGTGCCAACGAATGCTATCCGAAAAGCATCCGTTTGGCCTGGATAAACTTGCTCAAGATATACAAGCTGAAAAGTACCCCAGGACATCAATATGCCAATTGTCGAAAAGTTGATCAGAAATCGTCCACATAAGGTTCCCCAACCGGGATTCCGCCATCCTTCTGTCCAATATGGATCTTCAGCACCAGTTGTTGGTGATGGTTTTTCACATGTATCTTTTGCACCATTAGGTGATGCTGTAGTTGCCTGGATTTCTCTTTCGACGTTGGCTACTAGAATCGATCGCGAACACTCGCTTGTTTCTGGCGAGATTTCAGTATGTAGGTTAATGATGCTTTTCTCGACATCCGGTTCCTGTTGTGTCGTTTTTACTGTATCATGTAGCACTTTCTCGGTCGACATTTTCAAATTGATATGAATGAGAGGAATATAATGAAATGGAACGATGGTTTGAAAGGAAATAAAAGGGGAAAACGGAGATGTTTGCAAAACATAAACATGCATGCGCGCGACTTAAAAAAGGATCTGCAGGATCACACATTACAGGAAGTGGCGTATTAATTGTTGTTTCCAACTGCGTCTCTAACATCTAAAATTTAAAAGAAGAATGATGGATAATGCATTGAGCGGTTGTGTGGAATAATGGGATATATTAAATTGCTTGCGAACTCAGGTGTAAATTGCGTGAAGCTTTCGATGCAAATGATCTTGCCTGCATTAATATGATTTCGAGCTCAGAATTTTAAAAGGGCAAGGTCCCTTCTGACAATTGTCCACAAAATCAAGGCAGTTATCCCCATCCGCTAATGTCACTAGATATTCTTGAACCACATGATTTCATTGTTATTTCAAAAGCAGAATATTGTGTTTATTTTAGCCGCTACTCCCACTATTGTATCGTTCATATGCTTTTCTTATGTTACATGCGAGAATTTATGTTTGCAAGTTAAAACGATAGATGCGCATGGAAGACATGTGAACAAGTGGCGGATGAGAAATACTAACGGATCAAGAGCTATTAGGGTTACATTGCATGTAGAGAAGTACAACGCCAATCAGGTCCATGCGTTATATGCAGCTCAACTCCACTTGTACACCAACATTCACCAAAGATGGAAGAATACACGAATACGTAGCTATCGTTATCATATGAAGAACCAACAGGTCTTTCATCATCCATATGTGCAACCTGTCAATGACGGATGTGTGTAACCATGCATTGCATTCAGCATTCTTCTAGTATAGTCAAGTAGAAGCATCCATATGGTTATCTTCTATAATCTTGTTTAATCCTCAACATTGTCATCTTCAATAATAACACCCTCATATTTTCTGGAACAAGGATCATTTTCATCTTGTGTTGGTGAATCCACATATTGTCACATGTCAGGATAAAACATCTATACCATCTCCCGTACATCTGCTTGATCCGGAGTTCTTTAAGATATGTCGATTACCAACATATTGAATATCGTGAAATTACATCGAGTATCACAAACAGTTTCGGTGGTACTATGATTCAGTGGCATTGTTTACCAAATCTTGATGATGACACAGTAGAACCCCCCCCCCACCAGTTAAGATTAATGTCCATGATAAGAACCGGCTAGGCAACTCCAGGTTCTTCAAAATAAACATCAACTCAGGAGTTCAGAGTGATTTATAAATCATATACATATCAGCTTGTCTCCCTTCAAGTTGAGTAACAACGTTGGACGATTTTGGTAAATGAGCAGTATCATTGATTGTGTAGTTAAAGTAATCACAACTCAGAGTAGTACATTTTTAATATGAAGTATGAAAGAAAAGAATACAATAAATCGAAATGACTCAGTGAAATCGATATAAAGGAGGCGAGTGGAACTCTTCACACAATAAAATCGAGTAAGGAAGTGAGCAAAGGTGTTCACACAATGACAACATTATTATGGCTTCATTATGTATGCAATAGGTTGAACATTTGGATCGTATCACGCATAAAGTATCGATATGCACACTTCTCTTTATTCCAACATTCATCCAGTCGCCTGTAACAAGGTTCAGAATATTGAGAACATTAAATCTTGCTGATAAGTCGTTGGTCTAGTAGAAAACGAGTTGCAAGCATGCAAAGTGCTGCTGCGAATTCTATTGCACCTGTAAACTGAATTGCAAAGCTCCACCCACGCTCTGCTAACAATCGTCCAAAGAAAGGTGTCCCAAGCAGTACACCTATCGAAGTGGACATCCATGCAAGCGATGTTCCCACATATAAATGCTGCATCCCCAGCAATCTTACAGCCATTGGTGATACCGTACTGATATACAAGCTTGAAGTGAGTCCAATCAGGGCACAATAAAATGAATAGGTCACTAGTGTATATGAAAATTTCCACAGCACCATCGTGAATATGCCTATAAACCATGAATGATATGAGCATTACATCCGTTGCTAGTGTAGTGTTTGATTTCGTATACCTGACAAAAGTGTTGCAGTAAAAAGAACATTGATGATTCCAAGGCGGTCTGCAATGAGACCAAGTCCGATACGAGATATAACGATACATGCCGAGCCTAATGATACTAGTAATGAACCAGTGGAAGCGCTGGTACCAACCACTTGCATTGCATATGTAGGCATAAGATAAAACGGGATCAAGTAACCGAAAGAAGCAAATAATACGAAAGCTAAATATAATGCAAAAGGTGCATTGCATAAGAATCCCAGGGATGAAGTGTCATTATTCTGATGATTGGGTGTTGATGGCGATGAAGATAATGAATATCTAGGCCTTGAAAGAGCAGTTCCTAGACCAAGAACAAAATGTTATACTGCCCATCACACGCAATGCAATGCGGAATCCAAATGTCCTAATCAGGTACTCTGCTAGAGGAGAAAAGCACATGCCCCCAAAAGAAGAACCTGTACTTGCGATGCCATTGACTAATGAACGATGCTTGAAAAACCACTGCGATGGAAGAACAGCTGTTCCACTGAAACAAAATGCTGCACCAATGCCAAAGAGAATGCCATGGGTCAAAATTGTGTGCCATAATTGGGTGGCAATGCTTGCGAGAAATAATGCAAGTGGGCAAAGTATCGCACCGATCAGTGTTGTCGATCGATAGCCTATGCGACGTATGATGAATCCAACAGGAAATCCAGATGACTGCATCAACGCAAAAGAACTAGTGCCAATAAATGCGATATGAAACACATCCGTTTGGTTTGGATAAACTTGTTCTAAGTAAAACGGTTGAAACGTGCCCCAGGAAAGCTGTATGCCCACAGTTGCAAAAGTTATAAGAAACCGCCCCACAGTGGTAAACCATCCAGGATTCTTCCATCCTTCCGTGTGATAAGGGCACTCTTCATCAGATTTCGATAGTATTTCGCATTTGTTTTCATTCGCAGTTGCTGTCGATTCTTTTAAATCGTCGTCGTTTCTCGTAGGCTGTAAGCGTTCGCTTGGCGTTGTATCCTCGATATGGATATTTATGCTATTTTCTTTGTTCGAATCTCGTTTGGTCTTCAATATAATATGATCAGATGCTTGCTCATCGCACAGCATGCTTGAAATAGAGAAAAAGTATGAAATAAACCCATAATCGTAATTGAGACTAGAAAACATCACCTTGTTGGGCGTTATATACATATGCATCAAATATGCAAAACATGCATGATCATCTGTAAATCAATAATGCAGATGCAATGTGTAAATGTCTTTAACTCATACTAGGGCGGACATCAAGAATTATACAACATCAAGAGCACATGCAATCCAATATCATGAAACCTGTCGTTATAGCAAAGTTCGGGATGATAGTAGCTTCGGTCGCTGAATAATCGAACAACATGTGGCGGGAGATCAGAAATGCATGCATGTCCTAGCTGTGCGTTAATGCGAACTCGCATGTATTAGGCTGCACGATTGTTGTGCTTTGTCATCTCCCCTTGAATATCCATTTACACAGAACATACAAGTAAGATATATAAGAGTGTATAGCTGCTCTGTTATGTAGACTGGTATCAGAGAACCAGATTTATTATCCAAACATCTTTATAGAGCACATTGATCTGCATCCTGCATAACGAAACATATATGCTGTGATGTTTTAGCTAACGTGGTTAAAAGCCGTGATGCACACAATTGATAACACCTCCTTTTATCATATCGAAAAGCAAATTTCAGATAACTGCCAAAATATGCATTTTATGAAAGATCTTTATTCTGATACACTTATATACACAAGGCGATGTCGTTTTGCATCAAACATATCTGCATGGTTTTATATTGGAGAAACATTCATTAACGGTATAAGCTACTACTAGGGACCAGTGGCTTTGACTCTATGAATCTTGCTTCTAGCATAAGTGAGCGTTGGTTCTAATGATTTGCCATCCATTGTGCTGCTGCTCAAATGTATTTCCAGAAACTCTAACGGCGGCTTCCGATCAACGAGTAGTCGTAAACCTGGTTCACTTATGGAGCCACATCGATGGAGCGTCACTTGTTTGAGAGATGGTATCTTACGCAAGGAACCGAATGCTTCGACTGTCATGAAACCTTCCACATTACAGAATACAATCGATTCAAGATTGCTTATCGTTGAACTATCACCACGGAGTTGACGGAGACATCGAGTCACGCATATCTTATCACGTTTTCTCCAAGCAAAGTCATTCAATTCAATGTGTCGTAATGAGGATATTTGCGCCAATGCTTGATATATGATACGTGAATTGAAAACATTTCCTTTGAATTCAAAGCTTTTCAATGGAGAATTGGTATGTGCAATAGAGAACAGAAACTCTTCAAGTCCATCCATCTTGGTATCTGTCTCAAGGATTGATAGGTGTTGTAAATGTGGCAAGTCGAGTCCAACAAGCGCACGATAAATGGGATCTGCCATTCTGGTATCCAATAAAATGCGCTTAAGATTGGGACACTTTTTCAGCAAAGGGATCACAAAGGATGCTTCAATTGGTGCTTGTCGATTTGAATGATATTCGAGTTCCTCCAAAGCTGGTAATGGATGATCCCCAAGTGTGCTCATATCATGTTGCTTCACGTGTACTCCCCAATCGCCGCCATCAATATCCAAGCGTATTTTTTTCAGGTGCATATAATGCCGAGAGAGCATGGTTGCAGTTTGCCGGTATACATCCCCAAATAATATCCGTAAATCAAGTTCTTCTAAAGTACGTGTCGATCTTGTTGCCATATGACGTTCCTTGTACCAAGGATCCCTTAAAGTACTCATGACTCCAGTGTCTATGCTCAGACCTTTGAGTGAAGGACAAGCATCCAAGATTTGCTCTGTATCCATTGAATGATCCCATTTAAGACGTAGATAGCATAGCTGCGGACAATGTTGTACTAGTGGTAATAAACTCTGCAGTTGAATGCGAGCGTCAATGTCCAGATACTGCAGTTGTTCATGTTGACGTTGAGTCAAGTAAACGAGAGAACATTGATGAAAACGAGAGAACGAAAGAGAAAGATGCATGAGATATGGACAACAAATAAGCAGTGGAGAAATGTCAACTTGAACTTTGCCAGGATCTGTGAGACTGAGCCATAACCGACGTAGTTTAGTCCCTAACTGGTACCACGCCTTTGTTGCTACAATAACACTTGACTCTTCGACTGGCATACCGAATAGGTCTACACACGCATATAAATATGAGCTCATGACATAGGATAAAACCAATTTAAACCTATACTTACTCATGGTATCCAGGCAGGGTATATCCAGTGCAACCAAGTTGTCAATGATTTGTTGAAAACTGACTTGTTTACCCAACGTTGCAATATGAATCCCTCGAATGACGCTTCCAATGTATTGTAACGATGGGGATGTATTGTTGAGTTGTTTTGCGCTGAGTCGTAGCAATCTCAATCTCTCTTGTGAATGAATCCAGATTGGAATGTTGTCACGCCACTGTCGACATACAATCAGGCACTCGAATAGTTGTTGCAAATCCAAGTATCCAAAAATGGCATTGTTGATTTCGGCAGGAAACTGGGAAAGAGCAGCATCCAAAGTCATCCTTGAAAAGAGAAACCTGTTGACAAGGAAACCATGATTACATACAACCGTGTCGCATAAATCCCATGATTCTGTTACTGGTTACACAGTGTAACATACTTAGCCATTTGGAATATTCAAGGCTTATCGGTTATACGTTGCTTTCCAGTTGGGGATGACAATGATGCTCTCGACTTGCAGCACGTGATTGTGTAATCACCCTGGTAACTGTATGGGAGAAGAGGAGGGGTACTATCAATAATGTTGGTGGATTTGAGTATCACTCATTATCATCTTCCAATTGACACAGCGGAATCAAGCCATGATGATCCCATTCATCCAAAATGACAATGAATATACCGATTTATGTATGAACACCATCACACTAGGTTCTCTGATAAGGAATTGGGAATTGGGAATTGGACTTTATCCTGATGTAGGCATCGATTACTTCATCAGCATACGTATAACTTTCGACATTCCCAACAAGCGTTGACCACTGTTTTTATGCGCATAGTCACCTTTCCAACGTTATCCTACATTCATTGTGGTGTTTGTCATTGTCATGATCATTGATTGGTGTAACGAGGTAAAATATAATTGTATCGATCGATGTATCATATGCTCATATTACATATCCTTTCAATTTAGCTACTCCATGATGTACTAGAAAGTTGGGATTGTTGGCATGGTGAATCTGATACAGTGCTCGAAATACTTTAATGTATGGCTGTCGGAATTTACCCAACTGCACAATGACAAAAGGGAATTGCTAGAGCGATAATGGCGCCGAAAAGGAAAAAGTGCCGCATAAAAGGTATTCCTTTAGTTGATAAGGTGTTTACGAAAAACGCTCTTTAATAGTCGACAGCTTTTTTAGACGTGAGCAAGCAGCAATCATTGCTGTAGACATAAGTCAGAAGTTTAGATTAGCTCTTCAAACATATTGCATGCAATACGCATGTGTATACTAAAGAATATTGGACCATCCAAACTTTAACTCTCGTCATTTTTAATTGTATGATCATGCTAGAGATATAACAAAACGAATCCATCCTTTGTTATGGACCATAACAAGAGGAGACATGGTCGTGTGCCCTTGTCATGCTAGATGGGTCATTGTGGGGTATAAACCAACAAGCGTATCATATGATATGCATGTGTACCTAGTATCACCGCTGAATGTTGTACAGATGAAGCAAGTTTGCATAAGTCGTTGAATGCCCCTTTTTCATGCAAGCCTTGATCACACATGTATCGGAAAGCTAAGCCGTATATCTTGTTTCTTTGATAATCATGGTAAAAAGGGTAATAGGGAGAAGGATGTAAATGGGTTGAGATGAGATGATAGCAAAGAGAGAGAAAGAAAAGCAAATCATGATCATAAAGGTAGTATCGTTTGAATAATAAAAGAACAACGTCAACTCAAGCTCTACATTATGTGCCATTATGCCTTTTTGGCAGCACGGGATGGTGTGGATCGCGTACCAGCCTTCTTCTTTGCAGGTGCCTTGACATTGGATTTGGCTGTGGTGGATGCCTTCTTGGTAGGTGCTGCCTTTTTGGTAGGTGTTGTTTTCTTTTTCGATGCAGCAGCAGTAGCAGCCTTCTTGACTGTGGCAGCCTTCTTTTTGGCAGCAGCGGTAGTAGCTTTCTTGGTAGCAGCCTTCTTGGTAGGTGTCACTGTTTTTTTGGTCTTGGATGCTGCGGTAGTCTTTTTGGTAACAGGTGCTGCCTTGGTATCCTTCTTGCTGGTAGATGTCGATGTTGACTTTTCAGGTTTGACAAGCTTCACAGTACCCGACGAACCTATAATATATCCCAGATAAATATGCAGAACAAAGAGAATGCAATACATCACATGTGTTGATAATGAAACGCGCTATTTGAAAACGAAACCTCCCTCTTTTTATCCCTCATCATCACCATGCTTGTTGAACATACCTTTGGGTTGCGAAAACACACCCTTGTTGACACCGCGTTTGATAGCAGCGTTGAATTGCGAATCAAAGTGGGAATTGGCTGTGAGATCATAGTTGGCGAGAAGATACTTTTTCAAAGCTTGACGCGAGCTTCCTTTACGCTCCTTGAGTTCAATGATCGCAGCTATTTCAATCGTCGTCAGCATGTGTGTGTATGTGATTGATCGTAGATAATAATATCGAGATTCAGTACGCAAGACGTGTATGTGATCATGTACCTTTAATCATCTCCTCGTACTGCGCAGAAAGAAAAAAAACGAAAAATGTTAGATACAGCACTCTTCCGATACATTCACAACGAGCATATGGATGATGCGTCAACAACTTACAGTAGGATGAGGTGACTTTTTGTTGCTGGAAGCAGCTTTCGACTGAGCAGACTTTTTCGTAGGAGCCATGGTACAAGTTGAGGAAAGAAAAAAAGGAAGAGCGAGAGGGAAGAAAAGCAAAATGCAAAAAAGTCCAATGTCTGAGTCGTTAAATCGAGCGGTGACCCAATAAGAATGCATTGCCCAATATGCATATGAGCTTGAGAAAGTGTGGGAGTACTGTATTGTTTGCTTTCATTTCCCTTGGTCAGAGCATATTGCTTATGGATAATGATATATTGATGTGATTGTCATTGACTGTTGTTTCGATCATTCATTGCTGATGCTAGTTTCATGTATCAGGAAAAGAAAGACTGCGTTATGAAAGACAAGGAGTGGTTTTTCGACAGAAAAGGGGGGCGGTTGTATACTATTCCAGATACGTGTCTTGAACAATTTTCGTAATAAAGGATTGCGTAAATAGGATCGTCATTGCCAAGAAGGTTGCATGCAACTGCTTGTCGATATCTCATTGCCATTGCTGATCATTGTTTGAGAGAGTCATAGGAAAACGTGCCACGCACAGATTGCGTAACAATGTCATTTATGCTTCTTACTCATTTGAATGTGCACAAGGAACACACAGACGCAGGGAGGTGATACCCCGCCACAAGCAGCAGTAAGGATACGGGTACCATGGCAAGTCAGTTGCACACCACGTTGGTGCTTGTGACAATGCATCATGCAAAAACGTGATCATTGCTTGTGGGAAAATTGCTCCCATATATTGAGACACAAATTTCATCATGCAGCTGTTTAATCCATGCACAGAATCAATCATGATCAACAATTATCTGTTGCTTTTGTATAATAAAGGGTGAAGCAAGTACGTTGTATATCAACACATTGGCTTTACTTGTGGTGATTAAAATAGGTCTTGACAATGGCTTTGGTTACTAAGGTGATGATGTTTGTTTCAGACGCTGATCCAAATACCACTATGCCGATGATGAAAACATACATAGTGAATTATGGTTACACAAGATCGGTCAATATTCAAGCACAATATATGTGCGTACTATTAGAGCATATTTGGTGTCAACAAGTAGCTGACGACCCGAAACTCGCTATTAGGTACATAATGCCGTTCCAAGCATAATGAGATTGGATTGAGCGAGTGGATAACATTCTTTTTATAAACGGCCAAGTGAGCAACATTCTTTTCTTCTCATTGAGTATAATTATCGTGAAAGAGCCAAAGGAAAGCAAGTGGTGATGCCATCAAGTAAAAGATGATGTTATGACAACATCCTGTAATGTTTGCTTATAATAGTATGCGTGTGGATTTTTTGTTTAGGTGCCACTCATTCATTTCTTTCTTTGGTGAGCCCCTTTCTTTTGTAACCCCTTGTCTCTTTCATACTACTCCAACTATTACTACTGCCATTACTGTTTGTTGTATTATTATTCCTCTTCCCCTCTTTCTTCTCTCCTTCCTTTCTTTCTCTCGCTTTCGATATTTATGCTCACCAAACTACCGACAGAATTACTACACATTGTACTCGGTCATTTACGATTTCGAGACTTGGAGACACTATCAACTATTCCAGGGATTGCTCATGTGGTGCGACATTGTCTTGTACGGCGATTCCGGTTCCAATATCAAGCCAGTTGTTTATTGCGACTCTATGAAGGGATGCCTAATGATACCCGGAAAAACCAAGAAACCCGACATTCCTTAGCGAATCAATTACTCGAATTGATATGTCATTCAGTGGAGAAATGTGCTCGGCAGGATCAACGGGCCAAATTCACCGAATTATTGAGTAGCCTTGAAAAGTGGGTTGTACGACGTGTTCTCTCGGGAGAGTTACCGACTGGCATGGAACTGGATTACGCTGATTTATGTCTCGATATCCGATACATGTACCTTCATCGTCCAGCTGTTCGAGTATTACATGATGCTGTAAGTGGATGTAGTATGTTGCCATGATATGTACTAAAGGGGTTGCCATAGAAATACCGCAGAAGAAGTACAAAGTATCCATTGGCACCCTTTCTACCTCGAGAATTCACTTCGATTTGGCGTCGACAATGCAACCAAGGTGCACAAATGTTGGCTAAAACCAATATTTTATCAGTTAATAATGCACCTCTCTGTCGTGCTCATACGGCACGGTTAGAATTTGCTCGATTCTTTGGAAAACTCTTCAAGGTCACTAGTCTTTATCTCGAATCCAATCTCGATGGTACTTTCCAGGAATGTGTTCGTGAAGCACTTGTATCGGGTGATGTGGAAAGTTTAATTGTGATGCGAAGTGCTTCTGGTAGACAAGAGGATGTGGAAAGCATGTGCATGATGGTATCCACAGCAGCTGAGCAGTTATGGTCTTATCTCAACTCGATGGGTGATTTAATGATGGCTGATCCAACATCAGGACAACAAGCTCGTATGGTACAACCACCCGTAGGAATTCAAGATGATGACGAGGACAATACCAATGATGATGACGATGACGATGATGAAGCATTATCTTCTCCACCCGATTGGTTAATGCCACAACGTTATACTATTCATGATGATACCAGGTTAAGGCTCAAGGTATGCACAGATCAAGCAAGAAGAAAGTACGTGTTGTTCTAATGCTTCATGACATATATTAGATCATGGATGAATTGTGCCAAAAAGGATGGTGCTGGTTTAATTAATTGTACATTGTATATCTATATAAAAAAAGATCCAATCATCCATGTTTAATCGTTTGTTGTCTTGGGGCGGTGTTCTGCAAAGCAGCAATCAATCTTCCTTTCTTTTCTCCACTCACTCATTCACTCATACACTCACTTTCTGTATTTTCCCCCCATTTCCCCTTACTTCCACTCAATGGATGGCAATGCAACTACATCATCACACAGCTGGACAATCAAAACAAAGGATAATACTGAAATCAAACGTTATGAACCACCACCACCACCAGCAACCTTAAGCGACCCCTTTGAAGATCGTTTAAAGACATTTATTCATGATCCCACAACGCGAACAATGGTCACTGAACTCCATGCTCGTTCTGTCACTGAATTGAATCGACGGCATTTGGAACGTCAAGCACGCAAGAGTAACGGCAATATTACTGTACCAGCACAAACACGTCCTAAAACGCCAACAGAAGAGACACCCACCACCACCACTGTGGTTGAAGAAGAACAAGAGCCACAACAGCAGCAAAACCATCCATATCAATTCTTGGATGTCAGTTCACTAACGAGCGTGGATCAGAAAGCGTGGCATACGAATATACGTAAAGATACGGGGATCAATTATCCACATCGATGGCTTCGATTGGCGAGTTTATTCAGTGTACAAAGCAAGACATTGCGTCAACCCAGCTTTTTAACACCAGCATGTGAACGATCAGCATTACAAGATTTGGAAAGTCAACCTTTTGTCATGGATAATTATCTCAAAATAAGAGATATTCAAAATCGTAATTATGCGATGGAAGCGTAAGTTGGATATCACGTGGAATTCATGTTGTCAATGTTAAACTTGTATCTTTAGTGTGCAAGAAGGTATCAAGGAATTCGAAAAGAAGAATCTTTCAACTGCGATGGAATGTTACAAGCGTGCAATGGATATGGATGGAAAGTATGCAGAGGCATATTATCGTGTAGCTGAAGTGTAAGTAGATACTCTACAGGCTTTATGTTATGGTGTTGATATCATGATAGGATGCTTCATGAAAACAAACGACGACAAGCATTGGAACGGTTGGAGTATGCATTACGATTGGATCCACAGCATGAAGGTGCGAAGGCATTAAGGGATACATTGGTGACAAGGAAACGAGATGAGCGATCACGTACTGAAAGTAATGCAAGTCGACATTTACCACGATCCACAAGTCGACATGATGATCAACCACGACAACGATCAAAGGATACACATGAAAAACATCGAGATGATTATCGTTCACGCAATGGAGATGAGGAAGATCGCGAAAGCAGAGGTAGCAGTAGCCATCGCACAAGACGACGACGTGATGATGGATTAGATGATCAAGAGGATGATCACAAGGCTTCAAACCGTCATCAACGAAAATCGGATAAAGAAGAGGATCGTCGATCTCGAAGACGACGTGAAGAAAGAATGGAACAAGAGAATGGTCAAAGATCAAGTTTGGGTGTATCGGATCATGAAGAGGGTCGAAAAAGTCATCGACGAAGGAAACGAGATGAATATGAAGATACGGATCGACATGGAAAAAGACGCCATGAACAAGAAGATAACGATAAATCAAATACTCGACATCGACATCATGATCGATCGGATGAACGTCGTCAACGAAAAAGAAGAGATGATGAAAATCGATATAGGCGACAAAGTCGTGATCGTGATTATCGCAGAAAAAGGCGTCATTCTCCTAATCGTGATCGCCGTTCTCCAAGGCGACGCACAAGTCGTAGTCCACGCCGTCGTAACAATAGTCCCCGTAAAAGTTGATAGTTTCACTCCCAATACCACTCAAATAAAAAATCAACACGATTCCCATCCGTATCTATTGACTCTGCTACGTAATGATCTGGATATGTAAATGATATAGAAATATACTTGTCTTTATATATAAGTTATTCATTCCAAGCAAAAGAATATAATAAAATAGAGTGATTGTGTGTGTGTGTGTGTATGAAAAAGAACGAGAAACGTGTACAATAAACCAAAAGACGAGGCACATAATGCAAAGGGAGGAAATTTTCCTAAAGGGACGTGAGGTGTGTGTGTGCGTGTGTGTAAAAGGGATGAAGCGTGAGTGGCATGACCACTTGTAAATTTCTAGGGATAGATGAGATGACCTAATATACATAGACTGAGAGGGAAAGGGATAAACAAAGAGATAGAACAAAGGAAGAGCAACTTAAACAAATCCACGATAATTTCTAAATGTAGGATCTTGAGTGGGTGCAGGTGCTGTTGTTGCCGCGAGTGCAGAGGAGGATGATTTAAAAGGTGACACAGCAGCATTGCTATTGTTGGTGACCATTTGTGAGAAACGATTCAATAATGAGTTGCTACGAGTATGATGTGTTTGTTCGGATCGCACCGAGTTGCTACGATACAAGCCAGCATCTTGACTGGGTTGATGTAATGAGTTTTGTCGTCGTACTTTGAGTGCCAATCGTTGAGATAAACTTCTTGCCACTTCACCTGTACTTGCTCGTTTCCAGGGTTCATTGTTGTTGGGTAAAGTGGTGCGTCGGAACAACTCATCTAGTGATTCCTTGGATTCTTTACGGAATGAATCAAAACTGGCACGTGCAATATCCGTTGTTTCTCGCAAACGTTGTAATCGGGTACCAGACCCTGTCGAGTTGATGGATGATGTATCGCTCCAATCACTTGAGAATAAACCACTGCTACGCTTATCATTGAAACCAGGTACCACTTGTCCAGCAGCTAATGCATTCAATCGCATGTCACGCACAGAATAGGCTGTAGTAAGTACGATTTGGATATCGTCGATAGGATAGTTTTGTAACATTCGCACATTTTCGGCAAAATCCGTCTTTAGGAGATCTTGTCGAATACATCTATAATATTGAAATCAGTGAGTCGTGCCTATTATGTAGATACAACTTACAAGACCATGGCTACAGAAAAATCCAACAAGAATTCGAATCGCATACTGCTTGTGCTCTCGTTGTCACGATCTGCTAGCATAGAATCCCAAAGACGAATAACGCTTGGCAAGTCCCATTCTTGAGAACACAATACAGTGATCCATCGAAATGCATAATATTGCTCCTTGATATCCTTTCTCCGCAGATCGCGCCACAATGGTTTGTCGACCCATGCCAATCGTTGACTCATGCGTTGCATGGTTGCATTGATACCGGTACTAGCATCTTGATCCAAGGAACGTACGAAATGATCTCGCACATCTGACATGAGAATGGTAAATACAAAGAATGCATCTGCTTCAGCATAGGCTTGAGATTCAGGGTGATCATCCTTTGCAAACACATAATAAATGGGTGCCAAGAGCTCGTTCATGCCTTGTACATATCCCACACCAGGATTCAATTTGGCATAAATGAATAGAATACGTTCAATGGCTTCCCAATGATAATCTTGTGCAAGTGGATTGGTGGCATGTTTATATTCCTCATCGATTTCCTTTGCACCATTCTGACGACCATCATTATTGAGATGAGCGATACGCTTGAACAATGCTCGTCGACTTGGTACATAAGGACATAGTGGTTTCAAATGACGAGTATCATATTTCTTTTTGGGTAATGGCAGTACTGAAGTGGATGACCCATTACTTTTGAATGCTGAGGAGAATTTGCGGACAATTTTGCGAGGAGTGGTTGCATTGGTTGAAAGAGGATCTGTGGTGATATTTGAATGAGATGAATGCACTGAGCTTCTTGAATTGGAACGAGAGCGATTATCGATACGGCCCAATGACTTTTTTGACGCAGTGGATGAAGAACGCGGTCGGCCAATGAAACCAAAAGAGAAACGACGTGGTGGTTTATCTTCTTCATCATTATTGTTGCCATCCAAAGTGGGCGGAGATAGTGGATTTAATGGATTGTGTGGAACGTGCGTTTGAAAGAAGGCAATGTCGGGTAATGTGCGTCGTACATCCTTGTCAATTTGATCAAGAATGTTGTTGTCATGAAAGTAGGATGCCCATTTGGATCCTCGTTCTTCATTCAATGGCTATGACAATGGATCAGTTATCATTCTCACTATACCGTCATTGTCACTTACATGATCACTTGACGGTGGTTCACCACCTGGGTCTTCTAATAAATCCTTTACCCAGTTCTAACAAGAAAAAAAATAAACCGATGTTAATTTTAATATGAACCGGTGCCTTCCCGTTGCCACCCCCTCATCATTCATCCATTCATCATTCACACGTACATAATAGCAAAGTCGCTGTGAACAAAGTGTTGAACTCCACGTGCGTTTATCGGGTGGAAGGTATCCAAGGAGCACTTTCCATGCTGTTGCTCGTAAACCAGATTCATCGGGTATCCCTACAGCATATATCAATCAACTTTGGGTACTCTATTGAATCCATTGAATAACATACCATGGAAACATGCTTTTTGAAAAGGCTCCATATCAATGATAGGTTGCCACTCGTTCACCAACTCATCGTCGTCGGTCGGCTCCGGTCGTAATGTCGTTTCAAAGTATCGAACTCTATCGTGCAAAAAGAGACAAAGAACGAATTAGCACCATCCACAAGTGTCGGTCATGGTCACCAGAGAAATAAAGAGCATTGCTTGTTACTCCAACCACTCGATTGCATACCTTTCTTTGTAAGTCGAGTCCATTGTTGGCCGGAGCAACTTTACAGTTTAAAAAGGACGTAAATGAAACACAGAACATCAAGTGTTCACTTTTATGGGCTCGGCAATGGGTACTGCTATTCAAGCTCAGTTGTGAACTCTAAAAGGGAGCTTCCCACCCTGCGTACTTGGCATCAAAAAGGCATGTCATACAGATCGAAAGTCAACCTGCGCCCTATATCACATGACATGCAGCTATTACAAAGTCCTTTTATTATATGGATGATTGTCTTGTGGGCTAGCTTATATTGTTTAGATAATAATAACAATAGAAAGGATCGACACGATCGTTTAAATAATAAAACTCTATTATGACGAGATAAACTTTCTCCGTTCATGCAGTATTAAAGGGCACGTTAACTTGCTTGATTTCTTTTATCCTCCCCATGGTTTCCATGCTTATATACATACGATCAAGTTATTATCTATATGAATACAATGATAAGCTCAGTGATCCACTATTGTATGATCGCGTCATGATGCATAAGTATTTCCCAGGATAAGCGATCCATGAAAACTCTCGTTAGCTTGACCACATGACCATGTGATCATGATCCATCATTACTACATGCTTATTGCACCGGTTCACGTTATCCTCGTCAGAATATGTATGCCATTAGCTACAAGTCAACCATGAACTCTAGTTGGATTGTTTTCAATATCATTTACCCATCCCTGTTTTAGCGTAGCTGCATTCCCAAATTGAAACATGGATCTGCATGGAAGGATGCACTTATTATAGCCGATCATGTTACTACGGCTCAATTTATTTCGGTGCATCTAGCACTGTATGGTGTATTTGATGATGCATTTTCAGCATGTCATACGACATCCAAGATGCGAGTTACAGATATACTATCCTCTTTCTCGCCATATTCTCGGATTGACGATCCAGTCACTATTCATCATTAAGGATCCAGTTATCCTGACAAAGCCATTCAATCATGATAGTAAAAAAAGGGCAATAATGAGACTGATATGATTGCCTGTGTAATATTACAATCTACAATGAAAGACAAGTGTATGGGTACATGGATGTGAGAGAGAGAGAAATGATTCTATACAATATTACAGAGAGAGAGAGAGAGAGAGAGAGAGAGAGAGAGAGAGAGAGAGAGAGAGAGAAAGAGCAAGAGTGGGGAGAGCAAGAGTGGGGAGTAATAAGAAAAAGGTAAAAAGGACAAGAATAGAATGGATCTATGTACACACTTTGGAAGCAGCCTTACGTAAACGATTCATGACAGCCATGCCTTCTTCTGTTTCAGTAACGCCTTGAACAAAGATAACATCGACATTGCGTGTATCCAAATCACGTAATCCACCAAATAAACCGCGTGCGACTTGTTCAGGCGATGTGCCCATAGAGATCCTTTCCACTGCCACTGATAAAGTCATGTCATCATCATGGTTGTTGGCTCTTGATGTCAATAATCCGATTTTGGTAGCATCCTTGAAATGAATACTGTATTCCTCTTTCCATCGTTGTTCAAAGTCATTGACAGTAGCATCAATAAGCACCACTGGAGCATCAGGAGAATAATGACGATATTTCATGCCAGGCGTGGTAGGTGCTTCTTCAAGTGCCTTATCCACAAAGTCCTTACGATACACTTGAAGTCCAGGTAACAAATCAGCCAATGATTCATAGGTAACACCACCAGGACGTAGAATAGCTGCAGGTGATCTTAATCCATCCAATACAGTACTTTCAACACCTACACGACAAGGACCCCCATCCAAAATGGCTGGAATTCTTCCTTGAAGATCATCATAGACATGTTGAGCTGTTGTTGTCGATGGTTTACCAGATGCATTTGCTGAAGGTGCTGCCAATGGGAAACCACAAGCATCAATCAACGCACGTGCTACTGGGTGTGCAGGAAATCGTACTGCTACTGTAGGTTGACCACATGTCACTGAAGCCGGTACAATATCAGGATGAGCTGGTACAATAATAGTCAAGGGTCCTGGCCAATGGCGTTCCACAATGGGTAGATACACTGCAGGGATCTTGCGATCGGGCAACATGGACTCGAGCATGGACAATGACGATACGTGAACAATAAGTGGATTGTCTTGGGGTCGGTTCTTGGCTGCGAAAATCTTGCTCACAGCGTCTGAAGAGAGTGCATTGGCTGCCAGACCGTAAACTGTTTCGGTAGGAATACCTACAGCTTCTCCCTGTTTAAGCCATTCCACTGCTTGGTCAATCGCTTGCTGGTCTTGTGCATGAGTAATAGTAGGTTTGGCATTAAGACTCTCGTCTTGAAACTGAAAATGCGCTGAATGAACAGGCAAGATTTGTGTTTCAAAGTGACGCATGGTGGTCATTGTAATGGGGCGGGTATATGAACGACGTGCAAGGGAAAAACAAGAACCAAGAAAACGCATAATGAGTGGGATGGCTTATCCACGACTTTATCTGAGCAAGAAAAAAGAATACATGCCAAATCGAGTAATCATCATTTCTCCCCATCTTATCCTTGTTTGTTGTCAAGACAACTGTACATTGTATCTTTATTTTATCAAGTAAAAGAATGATGCTTATTATTGATAGCACACATCCAAATGCGAGTCTTGTATAGTTTAAAAAGCTCTCTCACTAATTCTCTAAAGTCGACTCGTTCTTCGGCAGTAAAATGAAAGGTCAACTTGCGACGATCCCATTGGTACTCGGCTCGCAACACCTGCATCGGTAATTCCCGTTCTTTAATCTTGCTTTGACACACTAATAAAGCTTTGGCTTCATCTTGTGCTTTAGTGGGCAAGGTAGCAATTTCTTCTCGTGTTGCCAATCGATACAGTCGCCTTACACATGTGGTGTTGTCATCATCTTTGTTGTCGTTGGTGGTGCTTGTCTTGGCATAAATTCCTTTCACTTGACCCATATCTTGTCCACGATCAGCTTCCACAATCACCAAATCACCTTCTTTCACTAGTACTTGATCATCATCATCATCATGTTGCATGTAATAAATGTCATGTTTTCCAGGTGCTAGTTCCACTGTGAACAAGGTGATAGTATCATCGTGTAACAATTCAAGCAGGGGAACACCCTTGCCCATATTCTGCATCTCACTTGCAGTCATAGATGAAGTGGTATTCAAGGCAGCCAATGCACCTGTGTTCATACGGGTCATGGATGGCGTGCTACTGAAATAGTCATCAATCCGCTGCATAAGTTCAGGGCTCAAAGGTGGATCTTGGTGACACATGGATGATGCTGCACAAGATGGCGACGAATAACGACGAGAGGTGGTGTCGGTCTTTGTATACAACGGTCTATTAAGCACCATGACACATCCATTACGTATATGTTAGTGATATCCCCTTTTTTGATTAAATCTCACCCCACCCAACAAAATAAATGGTGTGATATACTCTACCTATCTAGATCACCTGAGATCAATGATTGCCAATAATCCTTCTTGCTTTGATCAGTAGTGGAAAGTACAGTATCAGGATAAGAGGAACGGCGATGATAGGGCATGGAGGAAAGTGTCGTAGTGGATGTTCTTTTCTTTGGCGTAGTATGAGTACCCATGGCTGACGGTGGTGGTGGCGGTAGACTTGTACTAAAACGACGATGTTTGGAAGAAGCCATCCAAATGCTATCATTTCCCCAAGGAAGTAATGTAGGACTTTCCCATGTTTTCCACATTGCTGCAGGTGCTGGTAAGCGAGTAGCTTTGGCTGGAAGGGATGGGATGGCATCAATCAAGATATCATGGTTGGTGCTTGTAGTAGTAGTATCCTTGGGATGATCATCATCGAGTGGAAGCCAAGCTGCCACATGTTCTGCAGTAGCATAATCACTAAGATTAACATCCTCTGACATGAACGTCGTGGTGCACTGGTCGCTCTTTTTCATGAGATCGTGCTCTTTAGAAAGTGCAGGTGTGGAAGGTATACTGTTGGATGATGTATCTGAAAAGTTATCTGGGCGAATGGTAGTGTTGCGATTGTTATCCATGTTATGGAAAGGATGATTTGGTTGTGATAAAACAGAAGACATTGTGTGTGTGTGAAAAAAAAAGAGAGAAGAAAGAAAGAAAAGATGCAAGTAGGAACTTTGTAGGGAAAGCAACTTATTTGGGTGGGAAAGCATACTGACGTGTTGCATGTTCCTGCTGCTTTAACACCACTTTGTCCAACATCCCCACCAGTCAGACCAAAACCACTACTTTTTTCATACTCCCACACTCTCCAACTATTCTCTTTGCATAAATACACACGCTCATTCATATTGTCGCTTATCATCCATTCCCATAGAGGTATGAGCGTGCATGTTTTGAGCATCTGCACCACTTGCATAAACCTTTTTCTCGATCGGTTTTCTTCCGCAGTTATTTTGGGGTAACGTGTTTCGTGTATGTGAAGGACATAACCAATGTGTGTGTGTCCCTTGATTCCCCCCTTTAACGGATGATGTGGTACGCATCATCCACATACCTTTTTTATCCCCTGTTTTGTCACGACAATATCCATGAACACACTTGGTAATGTGTGTGTGTGTGTGTGTGTGTGTGTGCATCGCCTATGCGTTTATTTATTCCAGTGCCTTATTTATCATTTGTTTCATACATAGTGCACACAGGCCACCTGCACGCGCGTGGGTGTGAGAATGAACACGCGTTTGACAAGCTTTACCTCCCACGCACCAATCACGCGACAGCATTATCACTTTATCATATTCTCCCCCTTTCCCCTCTTGTACCACCCCACCATTGACGACGATAAATATGCTGGGTGGGAAACCACGTGGTATTGCTATTTTTTATGCTACAAAGAAACCAATGCCATTTTTATATGTCTTTCTAAAACACAATGTCATTCATAACAATCTGTTGAAATTTATCTCTTGTATCTTCTGGTTTGGGTCCCCAAAACACACCACGTGGTGATTCTTCTGCATTCCGTGCAATCCATAATCGTTGCATAAGCCCTGGAAGTGGATCGATACGCAATACAAGCTTAAAGTGTTCACCTGCATCAATAGGATCCACCAGTGCTTCACCTACTCTTCCTCGAAGTCGATCACTACTATAAAATCGTCGGAACCAGGATTGGGATGCTTCATCAAATGCATAAGTTGTGAACTGAAGAACAATTGCCGCTCTGCGTAACGAGTGATGATCGAGTTGCATAAATGTGGATCGACTCACAAGTCCTTCAAAATAAATGGGTGCATCTGCTGCAGTATAATTGACATTGGAAAGTACAGTCAAGACATAATCTGGAAACTCTTGTTCGATACCAGTGTCTTGTTGTTGTTGATGTACGGGTTGGTCAGGTAAAAACCTTCGGAATGTGCCTTCCATATAGTGGATGTATCCTTTATGATACCATTGGATTAGCTTTAGAGTCGTTGAATACCCGACACCACGCGCATACGTGTCACACAAAACAACTGGTTGTACATACCAAATGGGATGGGTTCATTTAAACGAGTATAATAGCCTTGTTCAATGCTCAATTTTTCATGAATAGGCTGATGCCGAATACTATCATCATCGGCATAAACAGTGGTGGTTGCCGTCATCAAGACGACCATGAGGAGGAAAAGTCGATGCATCATATTACACACAAAAAAGAAAAATGGTAGCCCGGAAAATGTGAAATGTATATACAAGTGGGCAAAAGAGATCGGTTTTGTGAAAGGATCGAGGGGGGTGTGGAATAAAAAGAAGCGCGCACCATTTAATCATTGATAATTTATGCAACCGATCCATCCCGGTTCAGTTTAAAATCGTCAGCACGGTCATGTCGTTTTTTCTACTTGCTGGTTCTTTGTTCAACTTACATATTTGAAGGCAACTTCTTGTAGGTGTATCTCTGTTTGTCTATTGTACTACCACCATGCTTCTAGGTGACAGCAAGTTCAGATCGACAAGAAAAATTTCAACATGATGCTACCAGGGTCTTGTCAGGGTTATGTATCCCATGTAAACAAAAAGCATATTTCATGACGCACGTGCTCTCTCATCCTGCCGTATCTAGTTGCCGAATGCTGCACCGACCCATTTCTGTCACAGCTTACTTATGCATTACCATGCTTAAGAATATATAACCATCTTGGATTAGCTTCTGTAGCCATATCAGGAAATAAAGAAAGAGATGCCACTATTGTTTATGCAGCAGGTTAAATCCTATCCAATCTTTCTCTCCCAGGGAAATGTTGCATAGTGCTGACACTTGATGGCGCTTGATGTGTGGTATATTGCATGTGTTGTCGCCGTTTGCCGAGAAATACAAGCGATGGAATAATTATCATCGTTATGATAGCCGAATAGCCGACATGTTAAGAGAAATATGCATGCTGCTGTCATGGGTGCAACATTAGTTGGTATCAGTGATCTTACAATACATAATCTGCTGAGTATTTGCCAAGTTCAAGAATAATAGATATTGGATACTGCATCAAAACTCGGTATGTTTGCCACATGCAATATCACCGTGACCATGCACACAAAGTGACGTTAGTATGTTAACAATGATGGTTTATTGTGCGTGGATTATACAATGAGACAGCCAATTATATATCTCTGGAATGACAATGATGGTAGCTCTAATGCACTATCATATTCAACCTTGCACAACCCCACACTGACAAGACGGTTATTATGTAATGATTCTCAATAAACCCCGGATTAAAACGCTTTATACAAGCCAAAGTCGATCTATTTAAATATTTCTCTACGTGTAATCACATCAAGATCCGCTAGTGCTGTTCTTGCCTGATGCCGTGTAAGATCATCGGGATCTGTGTCTTCAATATATCGCAGTGTTCTATATGTTCTTTTCAAGTATTCACTTGGAAAACTGTACAACGTCTCGGATGCCATGCCTCGGAACAACGATATGATGACCACAGTAGCAGCTAAAGCAATCACATGAGACCATTGTACCTTTTAGGATCCGCATATCATATGCTTACCTCGTCGAATCTCTGGTGCTTTTTCGATTTCCAAGATATTCAATATCCAATCGACAAGTGCATGTAGCATACCGGTCATGGCTGCTGGACATGTTTGACATGCTGTACTGAGAATAGATAATGCGGATACTCGAAGATGAACATCAACTTGAGGGCGATTCAACACCGTCTCGAGTGGTTTGACGAGATTTTTCACTAGAGGATCATTCCATTTAGTATACCTGAATTTTTTTTTTTGAATCAATCATGACTTGCCATAGATACTCAATGCATCACCAGCCCGCTGCACAGTTTGCAGTAAAGCTTCACCAATACGCAGTCGATTGTCAAGCGTTTGTGTATCATTGCTGTAAATGGCTCCCAATTTCTTAATGATCGCGTTGCCGTGGGTATCTGTGAGCGCTGATAGTCCCTTGATTGCATTCAAATAAATGTAACTACCATAACCTGTTAATACCTGTATGCATCGTATACGACAATACCATCTACCTGTCTTCATCTTGAACAAGGCGTATAAAGATATCCAAGACATTATCCAATCCTTCTCCAGAGGATACCAGAGGATCACGTGCTAGCACCATATCTCTGAGCATCGCCATACCATGAGCGCGCACTGGCAGCAATTCATCTTGAAGCGCCTTCATAGCTTCGCGGTATTTTTCCTTGGAAGCATCCAAACCATCAGATCGCTTGCTTCGTGCCATTCTTTGTGCTGATATCAAGGATGTGATGGCGAGTAGTAATTCTTGTACAGGCGCTTGCAACTCTTCAATCTGGTACGATTCTAGTTTCTTGAGTGGTTCAATGGTAGATTCCAGTAACTGATTCACTTTTGTATCCAATTCATCGTTTTCTAATAGAAGCGTAAGAATCCATCATGCATATTATTTGAAATCAAGGGCTTACCATGAATGACTGCTCGCAAGAGACTAATGGCCGTTATTAAAGATTCAAAGTCTTCTTGTACTTGTTCATCATCGGGTGTCTCTTGCTCCACATCTTCAGTGGATACAATGTTGGTGATATCCACCTTTTGCTGCTTTGCTTTGCTGCTCTTTGCTTTCTGCTTGTCTTTGAGTCGTTCAATATTTTCCACATAGCCATGAATGACATTCGATGCAAATCCTACAATCTGTGCTGGTTTCGACAGAATTTCAGGTCCAAGGGTATCTTGCATGCCAGTGATGAGATGTAATATAAGCAGCATCCTACAATCCATCAGTGAGATCATTGATATACATATCATCTTTGATCTTACAGTCGCGGATCCGTATCACCTGCCAACGTTTGTAATCCAGAGTATTCACTTAGAAGAAACACGAAAAAGTCACCACAAAGACCTTGATTATTGGCTTGTGAAATAAAGTTGACGAGTACAGCAGGGTCCAATGGGAGCTCATTTCCACCTAATGGCTTGGGATAATCTCTTACACGCATCTCCACACCACCGGATGATCCTGGAGCAAAATAGGCCAATCTTGATCCACTCAAATCTCGTTTACTGAGGACAATCCGCTTCAAATTATTCACGGCTTCGTTCGATCCAACAATCCTGAAATAGGTTTTGAGAATATCCAGCACCATCTCACGTAGGCCTGATTTTGATTTGACAGTGTAGTCATAAAGATAATAAAGAGCAAGTACTGCATTGTCGAGAAACGCCTGGATGACTTGTCCTGAAGGTTCACCACCCACCATGATTTGGTGTAATGTTCTTAATAGTAACTCGAGCTCAGATTCTGATAAAGCTTGTTGATCTTGTGTTTCAGCCATTGTGTCTTGTTTGTTCCAAGTGTCGACAAAGGGAGCTACGATCGGATCCACAATCATGGATTTGGATAAGGTTGGATGCTGGGTGATCATTCTCCCAAGAATAAACGTAACCACTTGACGAATCGATACTCTGGCATTGGGATTCTGTACACTTTCTTCGAGTAAAGTAACGAGTTGGGGTGCAATGACAGCATAATAGCTCTAATATAAAAGGATGAGATGATGATGGCAATGTCAGGAATAATAAATATACCTCGACTGAAGGCATTTGCTTGGGTACAGCAAGAACAAGTTTAGACACCTTTTCAAGTTGATCCAGTTGCACTAATAAAGTACATATGAATGCATTGTATGAAACAATGACCATTTCATTGTTTTACCTTGTTCAACATCAGCAACAGTAAACTCGAGAACAGTAGCGACACCCTTGGGTTTGAGCAGGATTCTTGACAAGAAGCGTCCACAAATACTTCTGAGCCAAACAGGGACTGGATGCAGTGGTGATGTACCCAGCAAAAGCATGAGCGATTCCATACACTGATGTACATCCGATCTATTCCACAAGTTAAAACTCGAGTAAAATGATGGTAGATGCATTCCTACTTGCCTTTCAAATAACCACATGAACATTCGTGCACATTTATCTCTTTCAGCACGTGTCAATCCTACTGATTGCTTTGTTGTCAACAAGATCTGTGAAGGATTGGTTGGCACGGTGGTGCTAGGTGTGGAACTAGCTGCAGTTGACGGTGAAGGACCATAAGCAAGTTGAAGTAAAGCGGCATAGAGATCGGGTAAATGACGTGTTAATAGAATAGATCCAATGGTAGTGAAGCTCTTTTGTGCTTGTACTGAAGCAGCAATCATATCAACTAATTGACTGGTGATATGAAACAGTGAACGTGTCTCATGTTCATCTTGGCCATGTTTTTCATCCGCTTCGGGTCGTGCGAGAAGTTCTAAAGTAGTCCCAAATGAGTTTATTGCGTTGTCATGGATATTCATGCAAACTTGCCATGATTTGTGTAGCCAGATTTGACACGTTTGGAGAGAGGAACACCCACACCTGGCAAGAAACATGGATACATGCCCCACGATATCACAGTTTGTAACATGGTATGAACCATTCGTAAATCACGTACACCCATTTGATCACGGTTGGCTGTATTATTATATCAAGCTTAGTCAGTCGACTCAAACTATCTATGATACACTCACTAACCTTCGTTGCCTTGTTCAGTTTGTAACAATGCACGTTGAATGGCGTTCAAGAGTTGCATACACTTGTTCACAAAGGCTTGTTTGGTGGTTTCGCTAGCATCGCGTGTAATGTCAAGCCGATCCAGTCGCATGGCAAGTTGATCCTCGAGAGGGATCTCTGCAGACATGTCGCATAAGTGCTCATTCCTCTATCTCCTGGTACTAGTAATAACCTGAGGATTCTTCATTCTTTTCACTCGAAACCAGAATGGACGCTTCTGAGAAAAGGGCTTCAAGTTGCTCCATAATCAAAGGAAAAGGTGATAGCGGCACAAATTCCCACTCGAGCTGTTCTCTTTTAAAGGCAGTGATGTGCGCACGGTCAATCAAGCATGTTTCACACTTCGTCGACAATGCAAATATCGAATATCATGGGCACGTGATCCTCTATTTATAAATGGATGAAATAGTTGCTGTACAAAGAGTGACAATGAATTGTTTTTATTGTCTACTATGATCCCCTTGTTTCATTATTCTATTCTACATGGCTTTACCCAACTGTCGTTTCCGATGAAGGGATGTTCGATAAATGATACCATCAATCAAACTAGCTACGGTAAAGATTCCTCCTACAATGGCACAGACACCTGTGAGAAAGCTTGCAAACGTGGGACGTGTCTCCGAGTAGATGACCAGCATTGGAGAAAAGTCCATGTTGATGAAAACGCCTAATACAACGTTATAAATCTCCACGACCAAAACACACATGTTCTTATGCTCCTTACCTGGCAATCCATTGTTGGCTTGCAATTGTAAATCACGTTCTTGTCGGCTGACAGAGTATTGATAGGTATGGATGGATTTACCACTGAGATAATTGATTTCTGCGGGTACAATCTTTAAAAAGTATTGGTACATGATGCTTGCTAAACATCCAAAGTTAGTATTTAAATCGGATCATGTCCAATCGCTATGCTTACATTGAGCATTTCCCCATTTGCTATCATCCAAAGGATTAGCAAGACCACTCATTTTGGTTCGTTTTTGTTTGTAAGCTGCCAACTCCTTTTGTTCACCGAATTGTAATGAGTGAATGATATGTGAAAAGTCGTGATGAGAAGAAAGATAGGTTCGAACATCGTGGATATGTGCGCCGCCATAAACAAAGGACTTGCCGGGGGAGAAATGGAAATTGCCACGCACTCTTCTCACTTTTAATTGACCATGCATGTTGCATCCTTCTTGTTGTTGTGAAGTCACGTGTTCATTGACGCATTGCTCGAGACTACTCTCATCAGGTAACTTCCATCCCATATCAGAATAAGCGCGTCGTACATCGTCACATGTGTTGCAGCATGGATTGGCTTCTCCTTTGGGATTCGCACCATAACATGGACCACAATAATCATTCGCTTCTGTATCCACTGCCATTTTGGTTGGATCCAGTTTGTTGCTTAATTCTATTTCCCTCATATAAGTCATCTTATAAAACTTTTCCTCTATCATTTTACCTGTTGCCTTTTCACGATGAATCTCTTTTCCATCCGCATCCAATCGTACTTTGAACACATCATGGTCATAATCGGTAACGTGGTCGCCGCTTTCATCCATCACATCCAAACTCAAGACTATCATTCATTGTATCAGCCATTGAACAGTATAATCAAGGAGCTGTACTCACAATAACACGGTAAATGTGGAAATGTAATGTTGAAGGAGATAGGCAAATCGGTCTATGTAACAACTTGACCTGTCAACAAGCGTCCGCTTTTCAACTACATCGCCAATATTGACTCTACCATTTTGCCACTATCGACTACAATCTCTGGTTGCATCTCGGGTGTCATATAGCGTGATACTTCGTATAAGAATAGAATAAAGATAATGATGCCACTCATCAATGACACTATGGTTGTCTAATGTGTGAGAGAGAGTGTGCCTGTGTAGGGACCATGCAAGTTTCCATCCGTACCATAAGCACCACTGGCAGTACGAATGCGTATATCGTCTAATGGCTTGGCGTATGCATCGAGCCTTCGAAATCGCTGAAGGAGAGACTTTCGGCTCATGTTATGTGTGTGTGTGGAGAAAGAAAGGACAAAGGTACTCGAAAAGACGCCACGTACAAGAGAGCAAAAGATTGTAGTGTCACACAAAGACGATCTTTGTAACTTGAATCGCAGGAATCCATCCAACAAGTTGCCATGGCTACGGCTACTATACAACATGCCATCAAGGTCATTTATGATGGATATGTGTAGGCTTGTTTACTTTACCACTGGTATAGAATAAATGATAATACATATATAACATCCCCTCGTCTTTCTATCATTTGTCGTGGATATCTAAGCATTGGAATATCTTTTCAAGTCAGTGCGATGAGTTGAATGATGATTGAGTGATTAAACGAATGGCATAATGAAGAATTATCTCATTATAGGTAACCAATGTGGCATTGTATTCATATAGGCTGACAATCGATGGATATAGAGATGCATGACTATATAAGAAACGAGGGGAATGGCTTGTACAATTGGATAATTGAATGGATCAAAAGAGATGGCATATGGGATGATACAAAGAGTAAGCGGTGTTGCTAGCTGTCAACAGATCTCAGCCGCAATTTCATGGTGCGCGTGGGTGGGAGTAGCCAAAGCAGTGTATCGTTCAGCTTGCAACCATGTTTAAAAAGTACGACGTTATCCTCATTGCTACCCGTTAACAAGTTGGTTTTATTCAACCCATGTTCATTACAGATTCAGCTTTTCGGAAAACATTGCTGGGCAATCCCAGCTTAAATCCTCTGTTCAACGCGCGGTACGCACCAAACTCCAAGATCAGTTCCCTACACTTGAACCCATTATGGACGAGTTGATTCCCAAAAAGACTCCCATCATTCAAATCAAAGGGTAAGAGCACTAAAATATCAGTGAGTGAAAAAAATGCGTGCTTATACGATATGCATAGCCACGAGCACCTTACCTTCTTGTCGGTGAACGGCGTGATCTTATTCTTCCAGCATTTCGATGGTCCTTATTTCCCTACTCTCAAGCTTTTGCACAAGTGTAAGTCACCTTGTCATGTTAGATACAAAACAGGTATTGATGCATTGTATGATAATAGACCCAGATCTTCTTCCCAAGTTGCAAGTGGATCGTGGTGCCATCAAATTTGTCTTGTCAGGTGCTAACATCATGTGTCCTGGTTTGACTTCCAAGGGTGCTCGCATGGATATAGATTTGCCAGAAGAATCGATGGTAGCTATCATGGCTGAAGGAAAGGAAAATGCATTGGCTATTGGTTGGCTCAAGATGAGTACAGAGGACATGTAAGTTTTCATGCAAACGTCCAAGTTCCCAACTTAATCTTATTCTATTGCATTTTAGTCGCAAGAAGAACAAAGGTATTGGGTGCGATAATATTCATCATCTCAACGATACCCTATGGAAGGAAATTGTACGTGCATAAACCATTTAGCGAAAATACAATTGTTATTTGCACACTCCTATACATTTATTCTCTTTCAAATGAATTGGATATAACGATGCTTTAATATATGAGAATAGAGGGAATGACTGTCGTGATATGGGATGTGGGGGATTAGATGGGTAGCCATGGCAACCAAACCAAATGCAAGCTTTCTCTCGACAGAGATCACGTGAGACAAAGTTCTTGTAGAACCCCGAAAGTGGAGGAAGAAAAAGGCGGGCCAGGGTGGTGTACAGCAGAAACTTTTCATTCTAAACCTTGAATAATGATACCACGCGTTATACAACGAACAGCTACCCATATTACAAGATCACCACGATCACAACTTACATTGTCATGCTACCGTTGCACTCATTCGAATGCGTCCCAATCAGAACCTGATCCTGAACAAGACGACTTGCTGTCCAAGATCCTTGACTATAAACCCCCTTCGACACCAACAACGACCCACACCACCCATGCAACATCATCCAAATTTAAATTTTCATCCAAGGAGACTCGAGACTTTGGAAGATTACTGGATGCCTTATGGAGTGAGAGTGATAATAAAGCCACAGCACAGAAACAGAAACAGCCAGACACCAAAAAGAGGATTAAGCGTATTCATTCATCGATCGAAAAACAATTACTCGATATGGTACTTCGACAAAGTAAACCACACAAAGCCAAGGCACCTTTACCACGAAGCTCGCTTGCTGCATTCTACAAGGGTGAAAAAATGGATCAATCTTTATCACGACCTGCTATATCTGTCAAGTCCGATGTAACATTGGATCGTGATGAAGAAAACAAAATGATTGGATCCATCTTGGAATGCAAATCCAGCGATTCACTTGTACAATGTATAAAGAAGCAATTACAGAGATGCAATACGGTGGATGAGAATGGTAATCCACGGCCTTTGCCTCCTTATTACGATCGATTTATTGAGCGAGCTGTCAATCATGCAAGTATGACATTGAAGGAACCTTATTTGGCAGTGGCAATCTTTAATCAAGTCAAGGCAACCAGCATTGAAAGTTATGTATCAGGATGTACTACGCAAGTGTATAACGAATTATTATCGGTGCGATGGAAAGCATGGCGAGATATACATGGAATGATGACATTGGTGGAAGAAATGATGTCTAATGGCATTGACTATGATGGGAATACAAGACGCATTATACAAATGGTCATGAATGAAGTTGAAACGGAAATGGATCTCGACAAGGAAAAGCATGGCATTGTATATAGTATGGATGAAAGAAGATCAGTGAATATAATGAAAGCATTAGTTAGTAAATGGTCAATAAACCCATGATTTTATTGGTTCAATTCTTTTTCGGAAGCTGTCAATAAATGCCAAGTGCAGCAGTGTCGTACCTGAGTTCATATCATTGAACCATCGGCATTTCACTCTTTCTCTTTTTCACTCTCTTTTCTTTATCCTCTTTTTCTTCCTTGGGCGAATCAATAAATCATCATCATCATCATGGTCACCACTCGTAACAGTGCTAAGAGTCAGAGAGCTACTCGCTCAAGTAGTTCTCAATCGGATCACACTACTCCAAGAAGCCGTCGGGAAGCTACAGGAAGCTCAGATCGTCCCAACAAGATCACAGAGTTATCAGACGACGATAATGACTTTCAAGACTTAATTCTACCAGTACGACGACGACGATTGGAAACAAAAGCTACAACAACTACTTCACCCGTGCGTAGCAGCAAACGACTCAAGCAACTTCATGATCAAAGTGCTGCGGAAGAAGATCGCAAAGGCAAACGCCGAATGACACTTCCTACACCGATCGTGTCAAGCGATGACAGCAGCACTTCCACTCCAGACTTTCAAGACACTGCACAAGATCCTTTGCAGGAGGATGATAAACCAGCATCATTTCAGCCTATCAAACAAGAACTTGTGTTGACCACACTTGAACAGAAAAGTAATATGTCATTCAATCCATTAACGCTAACATGATACTCACATTGCTATTAGATGCCAAGCTATTTGATAAATTGGAAAATGTGGTCGTATGCAAGGGTGAACTCGATCAAGTGGGTGAAGCGATTCTTCAACGAGAGATGGTATCTCAGCCCAAGGAAGAACAAGATATCAAAGCTGAAAAGGATATTGATGCTGCACTCTTTGACGACATGTTTGATGCAACACTTGTCCACGATGAAGAAGCTTTTAATGCTACATTGAATGATGTCAAAGGCGAAAGCAGAAGCAGCAACAGTACACGTGAACCTAGTACAGATATCGGTGCATCATCCACCACAGGCTTTGATGATGCTTCTTCCACCACCACTACTACTACAACTACAAGTATGGCCTATCGAAATAATATCCGGATCGGTGTTCCTCCCACTGATACCGAGGAGGATGAAGATGACAGTGAAACGGATGAAAATGAAGATGCCCGTAATGTACAACCCATTCGTCGCTTCACTGGTACCGTTGGTCTCTCACGTGCCAATGCCAACGTAAGTATATATTCACAATGCATACATTGATTAAATTAACATGACGTGTACATAGGCATTACGCACAAGAACCAAGTTACTGGTCCATCACCCAGAATTAGCTGATGTTTGGGATCAACTGGATAAAGTCATTTCCACACCTGTCAAGCCTATTGAACAACCTGAAAAACTCAAGCTTGATTTGCTTCCATTTCAGCGTCATGGTGTTGGCTGGATGCGACAACAAGAACAAATCAACGACGTAAGTGTGGATATATTGATACGCTTTCCAAACCACCGTTTCACGCTAATCATGGTTTATCCAATCATTCTAGTTCAAGGGAGGCATTCTTGCAGTAAGTTAGACAATGAGCATGGTTTCTTTATTTTCTTCTTGTGTATTAACATGAAGATCTAGGATGAAATGGGTATGGGCAAGACTATCCAAACTATTGCCTTGTTACTTTCTGATGAAAAGAGTCCCAATCTTGTGGTTGCTCCCACAGTAAGTGTCCTTCCCTTGTATTAATGCATCTCATGTAACTCATTGATTCATAGGTGGCTCTGGTTCAATGGAAAAATGAAATCGAAAAACACACCAATAATGCTTTAAAAGTGTGTCTCTTTCATGGTATGTATCCTTGATCTATTCTTATTATATTTCTTATTCTTTCTCACACGACCCACTCGCTCTAGGTGCAAGACGTCCCCAAACCTCCAAGGAACTGGAAAAATATGATGTCGTCCTCACTACTTGTAAGTTTATGAGATGCAAGATCACCATTCCATTTTATTAATTATATCAAAAGATGCAACGGTTGAAACTGCCTTTCGTGCCCAAGAAAGTGGTATAACCGTTGATGGCAAACTCGTCAAGCATCGCTCACTCTTGCACAAGGTTCACTGGCATCGTATTATTCTGGATGAGGTATGCATTGATCTAATTCCTCTACAAACACTTGCTGATGATGATCCTTATTAGGCTCACAACATTAAAGCTCGATCTTCCAACACAGCACGTGCAGTGGTAAGTTTCTTACAAGAGATTCAATCCGGTTCATTCGATTCACATGTTTTTTGTATAGTTCAACTTTCAATCCAAGTTCAAATGGTCATTAACGGGTACACCTTTACAAAATCGTGTCGGCGAATTATATTCTCTTATCCGGTTCATGCAAGCTGGTACGTTTTGTGTAACAAAAGTGAGAGCGGATCTCTAATGATAATGCCATGGATAGATCCCTTTGCTTATTATTACTGCAAGGACTGTCCATGCAAGACCATCAGCTGGCAATTCTCAGATGGCAAATCCTGTGATCAATGTGGACATCGTCCTATGGAGTACGTATGATACAAGTGAATAGTGCTGATTCCCACTGACAACATTTTTCTAGTCATACATGTTGGTGGAACAATGAAGTGCTCAAGCCGATCCAACACAATGGCTACGTGGGTGAAGGTCGCATCGCTATGGAAAAACTTGGAAAGCTGTTGGACAAGATGATGCTTCGTCGTACCAAGGTGGAATGTGCAGATGATTTGGGATTACCGCCACGCAAAGTGGTTGTGCGTCGTGACTATTTCAGTGCTGAAGAAGAAGAAGTGTACCGATCGCTCTTTTCTGACTCTGCTCGTCAATTCTCTGCTTATGTGGAACAAGGTAAATGACCATGCACTTGATCTTTGATTATCTTATACTCATATAGAAATTAGGTTCTGTACTCAACAATTATGCCAACATCTTTGAATTGCTCACAAAGATGCGTCAAAGTGGTAAGTGCATTTCTACATCAAGTGTGTCATTGAATGATTAGTTAACTTTTTCTTTTTCTACAGCCAACCATCCGGATCTTGTGTTGCGAAAAACTGGTGACGATAAACAACTTGTGTGCATGCTCTGCAGTGATACACCAGAAGATGCAGTCAAATCCCATTGTCGCCATACATTCTGTCGAGAGGTAAAGTGGACGATATGAATACAATGTTCCCAAGGATGATTGATTTACACGCATTGAATTATTACAGTGTAGTGTCCGATATCTCGCAAGCTTTGATGATGAAGATGCACCCATACACGAACGTCCAAAATGCCCAGTATGCTTTGCCGACTTTTCTGTCGATTTTAGTCAACCCGCTGTGGAGCTCCAAGTTGAAGCAGGATTGCATGCCACATATGCAAAGACCAGTATTGTCAACCGTATCAACATGGACAAGTGGCGAAGCTCAACCAAGATTGAAGCGCTAGTCGAGGAACTATCAAAACTACAAGCAGAGGATCGCACCCTTAAGAGGTGAGTGTCAAGTGTGTTCAAATGCATAATCCTAGGCTCATCCATTATATTCTGTTTTATTATAGCATTGTGTTTTCACAGGTAAGAAACAAGATCCACACTGGCGAAAAGTATACAAAGGGTACTCATACTAGCTAAATGGATAGTTTGTGAACTTTCTGGATCTGGTGTATTGGCGTCTTTCTCGTGCAGGTTTCGAATGCATTCGTTTGGATGGCACAATGTCACCACAACAACGCGACGCTGCTATTCAACAGTAGGTATTCTTGCTTACGCTTTATATCTTGATCTAACATGCTTCTCTTATAGCTTTACTACCAAGCCAAGTTGCACGGTATTCCTTATCAGCTTAAAAGCAGGTGGTGTCGCATTGAATCTAGTGGAAGCCAGTCGCGTCTTCATTTGTGATCCTTGGTGGAACCCAGCCGTTGAATTGCAAGCCATGGATCGTATCCACAGACTAGGACAACTACGACCCATCAAGATCACACGATTGATCATTGAAAATAGTATCGAAAGTCGCATTGTTCAACTACAAGACAAGAAAACTGCACTTGTGGAAAGCACAGTGGGTAAGTAACGAGTAGCCTTGTAGTATGTAAACACGCTCCAATGGTACTGATTTTATTGTATAGACCGTGATACCTCTGCTTTGGATAAGTTGAGCCCAGAAGACCTTCAATTCCTCTTCGTGATGTGAAATGGCTCCTCCCTCCATGACTCCCTTTACCATTATTACAACAACTACTTGCTACGCATAAAACGCACTTTATCATAAATGTATCCCTAGTTATACTCAAACAAAGTTTCTTTCATTTGCTAACTCTTGTACAAAATGAACAAGTGTGTGGGTGTGGGTGATGGTATACAAAAGGCTTGATCCTTTTTCCCAATGTACTATCTTAAACGCGAGCATTGACATGGGGTTTAGCTTGGACATTGACAATAGCTTCCAACATTTTCTCAACAGCCTTTTCCTTGTTGGTAGCAAAGGCGCTTTGGATTTCACCAATCTTGACTTCAGTCTCTTGATCCACGGCTCCCAAGCTTGCATCTGAAGCACCCGAATGCTATAAATGAAATATGAGACTACTTATCCTCCTTCTATGTAGATAATCGCCTTCATTTCTCGTACCTGAGCAACAAAGTTTTGATATTCTTGGTTCTTTTGAGCCTTCAACTCTTCAATTTCCTTGCTTGCTTCGGAACGAGCATCCTTGAGACGTTGGATACGATCTGAATCCCAATAAAGATATAAACGTTGTCAGTAAGAGGATCTTGCCAAAAGAAATGGATTCTGTTGATAGAGGAAAGGGGTACCACAAGCGCAAGTTACTTACATTGCTTTGCCTTTTGCACAATCTTGGCTGCTTCGCGTTCAGCTTCCAATAAAGTGTTGATTCCCTGCGAGCTCGATGCCGACTACATTACACCCAATCTTGTTAGGACCCCTACTTTAAGCCTATGGTGGTGATTGCCATGCTTACCATGTTGATGGATAGAAATGAAACAAAAGGAGATGGGCGTTTCTGGTATGAGCAAAGTGTATCAAGTATGAACAACCCAACCGAATCCTTTGAAATGCCGCGTGGCCTGTGATACCATGCTCGTTCCCCCCGCATTTGTGTCAAGTGGTGTACATATTTCCATGCTAGCAGGAGTCATTGGGTTGAAAGATGTTCAAAATCCATAAGTACCTTTATTCATCCACCCACCTACCTATATAAGAAAGTAATAACTAGCTGCTCATGCAGCTGCGTTGGGTATCAGCTAATAACTCGTATAGCTACACACCTTTGATATGCCTTATCCCCAACCTTCCTTATATTTTTAATCATCTCGACTCCATCTGCTTCCATGCCAATCATACATATCCTTTTTTATTAAGAGTGTGATATCATATACAAAAGCAAATCAAAACAATTGATAGCGATAACTTGATAAAAGAAAAAGTAGATGATTTATTTTGAAAAGAGACGACAAGTGTTGTGTACGTATAAGGTTGCTGTCGATAAACAAAAGAAGAACGATGTGTATGAGTGTTATAAATGTTGACATGCTAAACTTTTTAACGCTTTTGAGGAGCATTAGCCTTCTGGGTAGGCGAGAGACTGGAGTGAAAGATGGGAAGAACACCACTGTGAGCGATAGCGACGTGACGGGAAGTTTGTTCATTTCCTTGTTATTATGGATGGCTGGTTGCAAGTGGCAATGATACAGTTTCTTGTATGCTATTTATAATGTCGAGCACTGAACATTTGGTTTTCTGCAGTTAAACTTATGAACGTCATCAGTGTGTAGTATTTTGTGCCGTGAAATGCTCTCCAGCTTATGTCCCTTATCCACAACAATCTCTTTAATGCTTTTGTAATTCCTACAAAAGAAATTATTAGAACGAATTTGTCATGATGCTTGTTTTTTCTTACTTTACGAATTTATGCAGATCGTTTGGATTAGTTGTCAATCCCGCGTAATCCAAGACTACCAAGCGGATATTTGCTGTGGTGGTCCTTGCAAACATCATCAAGTCTATTTCAATAATGGTATAAGCTACATAAAGAATACATCACTCTGACCATGTTCCTTACCTTGCATGTCACCATCGTGAAAGCGTATTTGTTGCATGATGGCTGTCACTGTGGAATCTGTCGAGCAAACCAGCCACACGTAAACTTTTTCACAAAGATCGTGATTATGCAGATTGTTGATCATTGTCTGCAATTAGTCTATACGCTTCTCCCTAGAATCATCGCTGATTGACTTTCTTGCGTATCCCACCGTGATGCGACCAGAGCTGCTGGGTACCGTTTGTTTAAACGCGTTAACTGAAGACAGCTTCGATTGTATTTGCAATATGCACAGGCTACCCAAAGCGATCCAGTATCATAGGAAGCCATTATATCTTCCCCATGGGGTCTGTGGGGTAATGGCGTCTTTATGCCGCCATCAGATGTCGAAACATTGGTAGGCTGGCTCAGATACTTGCACATCGACCGTCTGGTTAAGCGCACCTTATCCAATGCACTATGTTGTTGCTGATTCAAATTGCTTCAAATGTATCACCGTCAGAAGCTACGTCGAATGATAGAAAATAGGCATGTGATGAGTACATGATTCATCAAATGTATATGACAATAACTTTTTACCTGATTCCAAGAATCAAATTGTATCACAATATGTATTGTCCACAATGATAGTGGGAGTAGGATAACAACGACAAGGTAGAAATGAGCACAGTCAATCCACAGATCATATTTGATTCTCAGGAATAATATCCACCATGATACACACCAAAACTTGAGTAAGCAACCAAAGAGTTATAGTAGAGGAAAAAGATGTGTGGGAGTAAAGTAGATGACAACATCCTTGTTTATTATATGTGCACTGTGGGCGTGTGAATATCTGTGCATGACTCGATTAATTGGGTGGTTAGGTGTGATTGATTGTTCATGCATAAACCAATAATTGGCAAAAAAAAAAAAACCATGATAGAGTAGGTGACAATATCCATCATCGAACAATGACATTTATTTGCTATCACAGTATTTTCTATATCCATCAATCACATGTTGCTATCATAAGTGCAATTCGATTAGAAAGAGACATGCCATTGTTGTCAAGGCGTGACAACTTTGGCATAGGGTACCACCGCTCCAAGTCCCATGAAGGGGATGTGATGGCTTCTCTACAGCAGTGTGAAAAGGTTGAATCCTCATAATTTCGAGTACTCCGTGAATGCGTCCTTCTCATCCAGCGAATGTCTTAGCATAATGCTCCCATTACCATCCTTTTGTTTTCTTATTCACTGCTTTATCAGTGTCTGAGAAAAAAGAAGATGTAGAAAACTCCAGTACTGTAAACGGCTAAACCACTTTTATTCCTGAAAGTGATCAAATGAGGGGTTGGATAATCTCCTCGATATTTGTCTCTTTTTTTAGCATTAGACACTACTGATGCATAAAGTCTTGAATTTATTATAAACAATACTTTATTCAATTACCAGCTTTCACCCCTTGTCTTTATCCTTCTTTCAAATACTTTTATCTTTTCAACATGAAGCAAGCTATCCCCTTTGCTATTATGCTATTGGTATCGTTGCTTAGCGTCGCTCATCCCGCTCAAGCATATGAATGCGCCACTTCCCCCAATCCTGGTGAAGCTTGCCCTCCTGGTTACAAGCAACCAGAACCAAAGGAAGGTGAATTTACGATTCGTATGTATCTGTCAGACTATACATGATGCAACGGTAACAATGACTGACACACACTTGTTGTTTTCAGAATGCTGCGTCAAGATTTAAGATTCCTATCCGTTCTTTATCATTTTCAGTACTCCACTTGGCAACTTTGTTGAAAGCGCATTGTAGAAACAAAGAGCAAGCGAATCACGATACAATAAAGGAAAAACAGCCACATGTGCGTTATTGAATGAGTGTCCTATGTTTATTCTGTTTTGGTGGAGATGGTTTCACTGTCACACAGATACCATGATGTGATGATGATTATAGATATGATTCAAGTAGGATCTTTATTCTTGTGGGAGAAACTGAGCGGCGTTTACACGGCGTTTGGTATATTCTGTGCATCCCTTATGTATACTGCGCCTTTAATGCATGAGACTGCAATAGAACAAGGGATATGTATGTAACTGATGGCGTAGTCACGTGCAGCTTGGCATCTGCACAATTATGTACCATCCCAAAAGATTATCCAAAGTTCCTATGGCAGCAACGAAGAGGATACAGTAACAAGAACCCAGACTTGTATATCTGAAGCCAATATTAAGCAAGAAATGGATCCTCTCTCCACTTGATACAAGCAAACATGATGGATATTTCATTATTTAATATACTAATTTTAGGAGATCATAGTAGCTACGAATCGATAACAGGATTGATTGGGAGTATCAAGGAAAGTGAGCTTCAAGTATAGATGTACGAAACACAAGGAGAAATATTTACAGGCTGGACCCAAGCAATGTTTACTGCAAGACAACGATCAAGTCTACATAAGGACACACAACGGGAAACATATATCGATAGAATCGTCATTATGTGCGACTTGTACTCAAGCCGATAGGGACAATAATCCAAACAATGAATAAGGATCATTATATACCACGAGCACAATGAGTATTGCATAATAATAAATGAGATGCCTTTTATTGGACTAACAACAAAGAGAGGGAATGCGTATCGATAAAGATTGCAGTAATGGTTGATTGCGAGCATGCATCAATTATTTCCCACTGGTGGATAACTACAAGTCAGTGCGGTGCATGCGTAGTCGCCGCCACGACATTCTTTTCATTCTTGACACGCGCTTGTCTTTTGTGTGTGGCCTTGTTTCAAATCACATCCAAATTGGCATTCGAGAGCAACACGACACGATCTCCAGGCACACAACCTACTTTTATAATGCTCACTCGGAACAGCAACAACAATAACACGACACCTGAATGGGTAGAACAATCTACCAAATTCACACACATTGCGCATTCCAACGGCGCCCTTATCGAGCAAGAAGAGACAAAGAACCTTGAAGAATCGGCTCAACTGCAATTCCATTCCATTTCGACCGAGCATCGATATATGCGTTCAAGCAACAGTAGTAGCAGTAGTGGAGGATTTGGCAGTAGCAGCAGCAATAGTACTAGCAGTAGTCCACAACCAAATCAAGGACGTATCATGGAACCAGGCGAATTTGATGACTTGGTGGATGATCAACACTGTTTATCCTCGGATGGTGAACATGATGCTGGCAGTAGCAGTGACAGTACAGAATCATTGTCTACTACAACTCGAGCTGCCAAACGCCGTAAAAGGATCCCTCTAACATGTCGATCCAATCCACCAAAGCGATCAGCACGCAAGAAACCATCCAAATCGAAACCAACCAACAAGCATGATATCTGTGTACCACCCATCACTTTATCAATTGATCCTGAAGATCTCAAGTTAAAGCGTATCTTGGGCGAAGGTCAAATGGGCATGGTCATGCTTGCCGAATATCAAAGTGTCCCTGTAGCATGCAAATTTCGACGTGCAAAGAAAAACAAACAAACATTTGAAGATGCCATTAGTCGTGAACTTGCATTTGCTGCTCGTCTCTCAGTATGTCCTTATATGAATCCATGTATTGGTATTTTACGGTGCAAGCAAACAAGAGCTGGTCGATTGGTGCAAGGTGATGATCTCTACATTGTTCAACGGTACTATGAAAATGGTGATTTACGTGATTATATGGAAAAGTTACAAGGTATAACAATTGGGAAAGGGAACGTAAGGGAATGGTATTAATAATAATATATAGACGATTACTTTCATGAAACACAAGTATTGCAGATGGCATTATCACTCTTTGCTGGATTAGCTGACGCTCACAAGTTGAATATTGGTATTCTGGATCTCAAGTTGGAAAATATCTTGATTGATTCATGTGGATCAGCATGGATTACTGACTTTGGGTATGTTAGATTGGGGGGAAAGGGAATTTGGGGGAGGGAAAGAGAGTGAAAGCATATGTGTTGTGTCGATAAGAGTCGGGGTTGGATATGTGTTTAAGGGGGAAAGTGAGTGAAACCATCAGATGCTGACAAACTTTCACAAAACTAGGTCATGTGTCGAACTAAGGGGTGATGATGACTGGATCGATTTACGCTATGTTGGTGTACAATGGACCAAAGCAGTTGCTGCTCCAGGTAATTCAATCTTAGTCAACATTATCACCACATAAAATTAATGACATCATCCATAGAAATGCTACATCAACACAGCTTTTCAAAGAAATCCGATGTATTCATGGCTGCATCTATCATCGCTGAAGCACTTACCCCTCAATTGAGTGATGAAGAATTCGCTGAGAACGTGCTGGCACGTGCCAAAAATGGAACTGTCAACTTTAATCCCAAAAAGATTCATCCAATGTACCGTCAATTTGTTCCCATCCTCAAGCATGCTCTCGTTAATGATCCTGATGATCGCCCTTCAGCTCAACAAATCTACAAATGCCTTCTCGAGATGCGTCATTTATCCATGAAAGAAGGTGTTCGTCAAAGAATAGCTAAATGAAATCTCCCATGTAGCAACAAAAATGACTTGTACATAATCAATCCCCATACACACTTGAATATTCCCCAACAGTAGCAATACAATATCAATTTGCTTTCTCTATGCTTTTTTCTTCATTTTGCTTGCAATAAACAAGAACACTGTACAGAAAAATATGTATGTTATACAGGGTATCATATGGATAAAATAAAGTGTTTTACATGGCAATACATTGATGCCTTGTAAAGTGATTTCGCCGTCGCCCACGTTGTTTGCTAGTGTCTTCATTATCTTGCTGTTCTTCTTGATGATTGGATATCCACCTTGCAGCTGCGAGATGACCTAATGATGCAGCTTTTTGAAACCATGGGATAGCCATTTCAGAGGATGCTTCTACGCCGATACCTCTATGGGTATACACAGCCACTAAATAACATGCCTTGGCAAGGATCCATCGATCGGTCCCAAAACGAGCATGACGACGTGTAGCATATTCGACTGCTTTACGCGCCCATTGATATGCACGTTGATCGGATTGATCCATGTATGGATATGCTGATCCTGCAAGACACAGTACAGAAAAGATAATGGCTGCTTCAGGATGACAGCTTTGATGAATTGCACGTGCATACCAATACACTCCCAATCCTTTATCTTGATCCACCAATCCTTCCAATGCATCATTTCCGCCACGAAGAAACTCATGTGCCAGTTTCAATTGACTAGCAGCATGACCCTGTTTGGCAGCATTATGCAATAAATCAATTGCATATCGCTTATCTGGCACAATAAGAGCATCTGTGTTATCACTATAAAGAATGAGCATAGCGAGCATGTATCTTGCTTCTGGTAATGATGTCAATGTACGTTGTAGCCAAGAAACAGCTTCACGCGCATGAATAGTTTGTCCACAGTAACCATGCCAATATACGATCGCCAGTTTATACATGCTTGTAGGATGTGCAAGATGGGCAGCTTTGCGATAAAATGTAAAAGCACGTCGCTCATCATGACATGTACCAATCCCCAGTTCATAACATACACCAGTACGATAGGTTGCTTCGGCATGATTTTGCTTGCTAGCTTGTGTGTACCAAAGAAACGCACGCTCATGATCCAATGGCACACCCAGTTGTCCCGTACCATAACAATTACCAAGCAGAAATTGAGCTTCACCTGCAACACGCTTATTGGTAGCTGTGCTCACAAGTCGCTTTAGTAATCGAAATGCTTCTTTTCCCACTCCATAGGCAAGTAACATTTGTTGCTGCTGTTGTTCTTGTGGAAGTTGCTCCGCTGCTGTAACCAATTTTGGTTGGCTGTCGATCAGTGACATGCACAAGTGAAGCATCTGCAACGGATCGGAACATGCACGTTCACGCCATGCATGCACTTGTTCCATACTTTCTGGGAGCAAGACCCCGTGATGTGATGTGGCTAAAGTATGTTGTTGTGATGATACTAGTGATGGTGTCATGATACGCTGATGATGCTCAAACAATGATGATGACGATGAGGGATGAATCAAAAGGTGATCTGGAGCCATGTGTCTGTAAATGGAAGAAAATTCATCATAAAACCATTGGTGTGCGGATTGTTCTCGGCGATGAGACCGATATTCCTTTCCCATTTCAATAGGTGGTACGGATGTCGACTCGTGTGTTGTTGCTACTGATGGACTATTCATGGTGATGACTAAAAGTCGTCAACAAGTGCAAGCGGAAAAAAGGTGAATGATGATAAAGTGGCCCAAAACGAAAGAAAAGCAATATGCAAGAGACAATAGCATTGTGATGTGTTGCATTACAAAGACAATATTAACGTTTGTATGTAATTCTCCGAAAGACAACAGCAGTAGCATACAGTATTGTATGCAGTCCTGGATAATCGATAACAAGTGATGATCAAGATCGATACGAAAAGATCAGCGACTGATGACACTTGTTGTATACTGCTTCTTGAAAAACCGCTTCAACTCAACACACGCTAATGCTCACACGCATATTTATTACTACGTCAGTAACAAGTGCGGTAAATCAAAATATTGGAAGATCGTTCAGCCAGTTGAAATGTTGTCAAACTCCCCTGGCAAAATCTCCGGAGGCGATTTCAGGCGGTAAGGTGGTACAAAAGGCATGTGCAGGCTTCCCCGCATTGCTCCGTGATTGGCCGAATTTGGCAGTGCAATTGCTTTGGATGTCAAATGATTAGATCCATGCACATGAAAATTACGTCTTATCACTTACACATAAATACCTGGACCGTTCCACTGGATTTCTCGGCCCCCTTTTTTTTCTTATCTCTTTTTAAACTTCTTTATCATCATAATGAGCAAAAACGACGGCAAAAAGACCCCTATCCTCACTCATTTGGTTGCTGGTGGTGCTGCTGGTTTCATGGAAGCATGCACCTGTCATCCTTTAGACACGGTCAAAGTTAGAATGCAACTCGCTCGCAAAGCACAAGTTAGTGCTTCGGTAAGTAATTCTATTACAACATGTTCTTTTGGTATATGGATACTAAGATCATATCTTAGGGAAAACGCCTTGGTTTCTTAGGCGTTGGTATTCGCATTGTGCAAAATGAATCCTTCTTTGCTCTCTACAAGGGTCTTGGTGCTGTCATTGGTGGTATCGTACCTAAGATGGCTATTCGATTCAGCTCTTTCGAGATTTACAAGGGTCTTCTCGCTGATGAGAATGGTGTTGTGAGCCGTACTGGTGTTTTCTTTGGTAAGTCAGCGACATTTGCCTAGCAACCTTATACTTATTTTGATTCTTTTAGCTGGTCTTGCTGCTGGTACTACTGAAGCAATTGCAGTGGTTGGTCCTATGGACCTTGTTAAGATCAGGTGCGAAGAAACCCAACATGTTGACATTGTACACTGTTACTAACTTCCATGAAAAGACTACAAGCACAACGTAATAGTATGGCAGATCCTATGGACGTTCCCAAGTATAGAAATGCACCTCATGCTCTCTACACTATTATCAAGGAAGAGGGAATAAGTGCTTTGTACAGAGGCGTTGGATTAACGGCTTTGCGACAAGGTATGCTGAATTGGGATTGGAAAAAGGGACGTGGGAAAACAGGGATACATTTTGGACAATAACTGACATGATCCAAATCCAGCTACCAACCAAGCTGCCAATTTCACCGCCTACCAAGAACTCAAGAAACACGCTCGCAACTTCCAAAAAATTGATGAACTTCCTTCATACCAGACATTGGTGATTGGTGGTATCTCTGGTGCCATGGGTCCCCTTTCTAATGCACCCATCGACACCATCAAGACACGTATTCAAAAGTCTAATAACCTTACCGGCAATGCATGGCAACGAGTTGTCACTGTGTCTACCGAAATCTATACCAAGGAAGGTTTCCGATCATTCTACAAGGGCTTGACTCCACGTGTATTACGTGTGGCACCTGGCCAAGCTGTTACATTTGTCGTTTATGAAAAGGTTAAATCATGGATTGATTTATTCACTGAAAAGGTGCAAGATGGTGAATTAACACCTAATAAGCAAGTGGCTTCTGTACAGAAATAAAGTGATTGCTAGCAAGACACAACAAAGATTCCTTCATTTATATAATGTCATCGTATTCACTACTTTCATTTGCATCTTCATCTCCACTTGTTGACACAATATAACAATCATTATCTAAAGAATGGTGGCTACCATCACAGTAATCCTCGCTGTCACTCACAGCATCTGGGTGCGTGTTTCTATAACGACTCAAATGATCCATCAGCCATTTCAGTGAACGGACTTGAAGTTTGAAGTGCAACGCTTGAGAATGTGCATGGTGGGCGTGTGTGAATATATTATATATTTATGTGTTCACAACGAGCCAAGAAGGATGAAATGTTGATAACGTGGGAGCGATTATGTATCTTCACTAATAATATATCATTCTTGATCCTCGAAAGAATGATAATGATCGTCCATGCATGAATTTGAAATAATTGGCATAATCAAATCAAGCCAGTAATTGGCAATGACCATCATAAAACAATGAAAACAATCACTCACTGTACTTCATGATCACACCCCCAGCATCACAAAGAGACATATCATTGTCAGGCTATGTTTGTATATTTGTGTATTGTAAGCAGTAATGAGTGTTTTTCATTCACTTCAATCCTGAGCTCGAAATCCAAAGAGACGCTTTGGATGACATCGACTAACAAGTAATCTAAGACATGAACAAACACCTTTTCGATTTGATTTATACACAGGATTTCCCATTACATCCACATCTTCATTATATGGTATTTGGAAACCAATAGCAGAGTTGCACGCATGAGCGGAAATAGTAATAAGATTTCACGTTGTTGTATCCGGAAGCAACCGATCATCCCACCATTCACCCCATTCATCTTTGTTAACACTCCGTCACACACGCACACGGTCCGAAAAAGAAACCCTCATATTCCCCATGCGACGTGGAGTGGCGGTACCGTATGCCAAAGTTGTTACGCCCTGACAACGACATAATCTCTTTCTAATCGAATCGTGCTTATGATAGCAGCAAGTGATAGATAGGTATAGAGAATCCTGTGATAACAAATAAATGCCATTGTTCGATGATGGATATATCACGTACTCTATTATGGTTATGCCAGTTATTGGTTTATGCATGAACAATCAATCACACTTAGACCACCCAATTAATCAAGTTATGCAACATCTCCCTTATCTTTCTTTGTGAGCACATATATTCACACGCCCACAACATTCATTTAAAGAATGTTGTCGCCTACTTGACTCCCACACATCCCCTCCCTCTGTCATAATTCCTCGGTTGCTTGCTCAAGTTTTGGTGTGTATCATAATTTATATTATTCTTGTGAATGAAATCTGACCTGTGGATTGATTGTGCTCATTGCTAGCTTATCGTCGTTATCCTACTCTCATTATCATCGTAGACAATACATATTGTGATACAATTATATTCTCGGAATCAGGTAAAAAGCTATTGTCATATACGTTTAATGAGTCATATACTCATACAAGCCTATTTTCTTTCTTTCGACGTATAAGAAATTTGAATCAGCAATAACATTTGATAAGGTGCGCTTAACCAGATGGTTGGTGTGCAAGTATCTGAGCCAGCCTACCAATGTTTCGACATCTGATGGCGGCATAAAGACACCACTACCACCACAGAACCCATGGGGAGGATATAACGACTTCCAAAGGTAAAGGTATGGATAAGAAAAAGGATGGATCATTAGCAATTAAACTTATAATGGATCATCTTTCTTTTCTTTTTCAACTGAATATCAGCAGTAACTTGTGAGCACCAATGTCAAGCATTCAGCATCATGCCACGATGAAGAAGAATATGGGAAACACAAGACTGGATCAAAGGATAAGGCTATGGATGAGAAAAAGGATGGACATCGTCAAAGTCTTTGTGAACGAGGTGTTTTGGAACACAAATCCCATGAACACTGCGTATGAGCAAAAGACGATGTCTTACTTGGAGATCATGGATGTGGTATCAGTATACCCCAACAAGTTTGAGAACAAGTCGCCAATGTCATTTTCACAGTGGTGCAACAACCGCGACATGCGAATCATGGATTCTGAAAGATGCAGCAAGACAAGCAAATCAAACGATAGTTCCAAACAAACGTATCTTCGATTGTATATGCTCAAGCAAGAATTCCATGGTAAGGCGTGCGTTAGGTGCTAAATGAACGCCATACATACGATGCTAATCTTTTTCATTTGTAGACACTGTAGCAAAGAATATTGTGGAGTATTTGCCCAGTTATCACAGCCATATCAACAAGCTAATTGAGAATGGCTCTCCCTTGCCTATTACAAGTACCCAAATGCAATCATTAACATAGTCATGTATCATAACCCCACAATGATCATCAAATCTTTAGCCGTATGTGTAAATGTGACAATTAAAATATTCGTTGCAAAAGCTCGGACTTTTATTGCACGAGGTTTTAGTGGAGCTCAACCACCACTATGGAACCTATGTTCACCTAGCATTTTGCTCATCCATTTACAATTTTTGCTTTATTGTGTCAGCGGTGCTTTGCGAGATTGTATTGAGAGATCAAAACGTGTACTGACAAGCCAAATATTGTATTAAGAGATAGAAGGTATTACTAAACTACCTGAATCAGTATTGGGGATTAAGAAACCTGATATATGACACCCCGCCATTTCCTGGATTTTCAATAGCAAAACACTGCCGCAACAATGTCCAACAAACGATCCAACACGGCAAGATCAGATCAACGCAAAAAGCGTGCCAAATCGTTCTTTTGTGCCAAGGTTATTACTAGATCAGTACTCTCGATCGATTGCATTGTCTGACATGGAGTCATTATCGTTAGGAACGAGTCAAGGCTTATGACAAATTTGCTATCCGACCCAATATGAAGGGTGTCATGGTTACATGTACACGAGGAAAAGAAGCAGCAGCTTCCAAGGAAGTGATTGACATGTTTGAACAGGTATTATTAATATATTATTATGCATGATGACACATTGCTGACACATATCAAATGTTTAGTATGCTGCTGAAATGTATCCTGAAGCATTCAATGAAAACAATCAAGACGAGGATGATGAAGATGAAGATGACATTGAAGCTGCTATTCAAAAAGAAGTCGCTCAACTGAAAAAGGGCAAGAAGAGAAAGTTTATCAAGACTTCGACCAACATGGATTGTGGTAAGGATTTGGGGTTCATCGGAAGAGCGGTGCATGTTGTCATGGGGGAGGGGCCGTTTTGGGGGGATGGGGAGGGCCGGTACTTTAGTGGAAACCTTATTATCTCGTTCTTGATCCTTATCTCTATAACCTTTTTCCATCAGTACTATTCATTGAAACTCGGGATCCTATTGAGCCAGTACCATTTGTTCATCATATTCTCTCCGATTTGGCAAAGACGCAACGGAAAAGAACCCGCTATGTCTCTCGCTTATTGCCAGTACAAACCACTTGTAATGCCAACTTGCCTGCCATTGAACAAACCAGTAAACCCATTTTGGCGCCCAAGTTTCACAATGACAATGAGGAATCCTCCAAAGCGGTAAATGATTATTCCCACGCATATTACTATGTATGTGATCATCAATTTGTAAACTGACATGGCTATTCCGATTTTTTCCAGTTTGCCGTGGTTGCCCGTGTTCGGAACTGTGATAAAATGGATCGCATGTCAGTGATTCAAACACTCGCATCGGTAGTAGGTCCTGGTCATCGTGTGGATCTGGATAACCCCGAGATTACTATCATTGCCGAGATCTGTCAGGTACAAGTAGCTGGAATTGAATGTTGCATTGATTGATATCTAATGCATCATCACCTTAGGATATTTGCATGCTCTCGGCAGTCGAGGATTTCAATGAGTTCAAAAAGTACAATATTGAAAGTATCATTTCAGCAGCCAAGAATATAGAAAAGGAAGAGAAGCAACAGCAGAAGCAAAAAGATGATTAAAGGACAAATTATCCCCAGTGTATTCAATGAGACAATTCATTCTTGCTTGGTTATGGATTCCATATGTTTACTTATACAACATCACACTCAGAGTTAACTTTGATCTGCTTATACTTGATCTGTATCCTTTCAGATCTATGCAGCATTATGGACGGCTCATCGGCATTGTCGGGGAAATCGATCCATTTTGCACTACGTCAGTACCATCCACAGCAAGATTACAATTGATAGCTTAATCCTATTTCTCTCCGCGATTATCTTGACATCTTTGAATGCAATATACGACGAGATTGGCACTTTGTATATTGGATAAGGAGCATCACATAAGCTTGCAGCTTTCTTGCACGCTGGTTAAAGTGACATGTTGATGGAGATTACTGTGTTATGTGCTGGTTGCTTTGTATGAAGGGAGCAGTTATAAAATGATGTTGAATTCGGAATGGATGATATAGAGGATAATGCTGGGTAATGGTTATGGAGTCGCTTGAACATTTGATTAGCACTCATCTCTTGATATCTCCTGAAGGAATAAAATCTGCATTATCTCATATCGATCTTATCGTCCACACATTGTGAGGGCATATTACAATATCACTATCTTTGATAATCTCCATGCTATCATCCAAGGAATGCGAGAGATCACGTGTATGATCCACTGGGTGATAAAAATACATGTTAACAGCGAATCCCAGCACCAGATCCCATCCTCGTGTCAAATGAGCCCAGTACCATACTCTAGTCCCAAAATTACTGACAACGGCAATGCTAATTTTTTAATGAATAAAACAAAAATGGTATTTTTGTGCAGCAACACAGTGGACGCAATGCATTTTCTTCATATTATACTGCCCATCCCACATTGGGTATATTCACGTGATTAACTGTCGTTGAATGAGACATGAATTACACCACCAGAGCTATCCAATCAACACTATGATGATAATGTAATTGACATGTTATACAGTGATTTAATCAATTCAATTATTGAAGCACTAGTCATTATGGATACTGTAATTAAGGGTATGCAGGGGAGGATAAAGTTTCATTGCGAGTTGCCATACACGTATCAACTTGTCATTGTTCCATTATTGCTCCTGTTGCACAGGACACACGTTTCTTTCTTCAACACAATATACACACACACGCACAATTGCCATGACACTGACACGAACTCCATATTGGTTAACTCGCTCAGAAATGATCCAAGGCATGGCCAATCGCATCTTGTATTCACGATTCTATATTGCCTTGTATATCGGTCTTGCTGCTTTGAGCGTTCTTTCCGTACTAATGGTAAGAAGCGATCGCAATCTAATCAATGTCACACTAACCAGAGCTGCTTTCTTGCCGTCCTTGTGGTGCGTTGTCCATGGCAGTCGTTACGTGAGACTTGGTATGTAGGTAGGCATACTCTCCTGCTCCAACCCATCAACACGCAATACATGCATGTCATATCCAACTTGTTACTAACACTGAATCTTATTAGCCCATCTCCATTGTTTCTCCTTTTCGAGTTTGTGATTAATATGGCCATGATGATGGAAGTGACTATACGATTTCTGGCATTGAGGAAGGTATGTGTGTATCCATCCTGTGGTTACTTGGGACGCTTGGTTTTTCTGATCCGCTAATTTGCTCGTATTAGGCATTCTGGCAATCCATATGGAATGCAATGGATGCCATGTTGGTGCTGCTTTGTGTGGTAACTCTACTCATCCTTATATTTGCCGATTGCTCCGCAGGTGAACGTCGAGAAGCCATGATCGATACAATGTTGCTGGTGGTGCGTAATGGCGTTCAATTATATCGATTGATCACAGTGGCTCGCAAGTAGGTTGATGGTTTCCTTCTAAAAAATGAACAAAAAGACTCATATATGTGCTATAGAAACAAGCGATCCATAGCTGTGCGATCATCAACCATCGACTTTAGATACGTCGATGAAGAGGACATTGATCTTTATAAGATGGAGGAGCAGGAAGAGCAATTCTGGCACGAATATGGGAACGATCATTTGTAGAGACATTATACTATCGACGAGGAGATATACCCTACAGTAAACACATTAGTATAGACCTTGATTGTAGAGGAATCAATCCAATCAACATATAAACTTGCATGCACATTCCGATGGTCCATTGTCCATTTTTACTATCTGATTTGGAATTGATACACTAGTACAAAAAATAAACATTATGCCATTCAATCCTCTCGGAATATCAGGAGCGCTTAATAATCAAACGTGTGCTTTGGGATGTTGATGTACGAAGATCAAGTCTTGTGGCACATCCATCATTCATTTTTGATTTCCAATACAAATCGCACGCTCAACCTTCCACATCGATCACGGGTTCTACTACAAGAGTTTACCAAACGGATAATTTATACTAGTGTACCCCGATGATGAATCATTCACAACCAATCGCTTCCTACTTGTAAGCAAGTAAAGGATACTGGGACCTTGCTGAATTATGCTACTTATGCGTCATCTACTCCGCCATTTCCCACAGCATTTTCATAGGCTGGGATAAGCATTATACTTGCTGGCCATCGTTGATTACCAGCATAGATAGTATTTTCATAATGATAAAGCGGACATAATTTCGACCTTGGCGATACAGTAAACATGGTAGAATGAGTGGGATATTGCTTTGTATATTCACATCTTCAGTGAACCTCTCAGTCAACAGTCATTTGTATTTTATGCATACATGCTTTGTGTATTGTTCCTGAGAAGGAATTCATTGCTCAAGCACAAGAAATCCAAAAGGAGAATTATCACGTCTATTTGAAGGCTATAGCTGCCCCTCACTTGTACAAACTCACAAATTGACATCGAAAGTGACCAATGATTTGTACATGATGATTCTTGCCAACCTAGTAATCACTATATTCAGCGCAAAGTAAACGCGAGTTGATGATGGTTTAAGCGTTGTCCAAATTTGTGAACAATGTAGATATGAAGCCATTAGATGAAATTGTCATGTTTATGTGTATAATTCTATTGATTCATTGACATTATTGCTCGCTTGAGATCAGCATACCAATGATGTTGTTTGATAATAAGAAACTACAACTGTGAAAAATCTTTGCCTGTAAAGATGACAAACACAAAGCATTGAACCAGTAGTGCAAGTGGCATATATAGAGTGATTTGTTTTTCTCAAAGGTCATCCCAGAGTGCGGGATACATACACTTTCGGGATGGTTCCAACTCGTTACACAACCAAATACATGGTTTTGTGGGGAAGGTCTTTTTTCCGAAAGATGAGTAACCCCGGTTCAGTACACTGATCGAAACAACGATCAAATCATCCATTGCTTTGATCACAGATATACAATGAAATGATAACAACATAAAGATTGAATGATCCGAAGACATGGGGTACATGATCGAGCTTCAATTCCGATATACGAGTGTTCAAAGTGCATCACTGTATCATGATTGTTCCACCATAGGGGAATTTTACCCAAACCAGAAATCCCCTTTAATACAACAAAGCTACACAACGCAGTCGTCATGAGAAAAAGAAAGATGCTCCTTGGGAGTAAAATTATAAGGGAACACACTTTGTGCCACACACAATGGCAGTATATATATAATGAGATCCAAATCAACTTGCTTCTTGTCATTGTTACATAGCAGTTATCAAGAAGAAGAATGAAGCTCGTTTCAATCTCTTTAGCCATTCTAGGGCTCTTGTCTATGATCGAAGCTCGGCCAACACCCAATGGTGTACTTTCATGGGATGAAGCATATACCAAAGCCAAAAAATTGGTATCGCAAATGTCGCTTGAGGAGCGTGTAAATATTACCACGGGTACAGGCAATGAACAAGGGGTAAGGATAATGATTGTGTTATAAACAATGTGCTCAATGTTTGTTCTGTTAAGCCATGTGAAGGCAACACTGCAGCTGCAAGCAATCTTTTCCCAGCTCTATGGTAAGTCATAATACATATGCTTGTAGATGGATTCAACTCATGATATGTATGCATTCTCAGCTTGAATGATGGTCCAACTGGTTTACGTCGTGCACACAACGTTAGTCAATTCGTTGCTGGTATCAATGCTGCTGCATCATGGGATCGTGAACTTACTCGCCAACGAGGTGCTGAAATGGGTCGTGAGTTCCGAGCCAAGGGTGTCAATGTCATTTTAGGCCCTGGCATGAATATGATGCGTACTCCACGAGCGGGTCGGAATTGGGAATTTGCAGGTGAAGATCCCTATCTCACTGGTGAGATCGCCTATGAGACCGTCATTGGTTTGCAAAGCTCTGGCATGATCACTACTTCCAAACACCTTATCGGAAATGAACAAGATACCAATCGCTACAATTCCAGTACAAACATGGATGATAAAACCTTACATGAGCTCTATCTTCATCCCTTTGTACGTGCGCTGGATGCTGAAACCACTGGTATCATGTGCTCCTATAGTAAGTAGCATTATTGATTATTGATGCAAAGCGTAAAAAACACCACAGTTATTAACATGCATTGGCTCATTCATATAGACATGGTGAATGGCACTTACGCATGTGAGGATGATTATATCCTCAATTCAGTGCTCAAGGGTGAGCTAGGCTTCAAAGGATTTGTCGTGAGCGATTGGTGGGCAACTCATTCTACTGCCTTTGCTGTCAACAATGGTCTTGATATGACTATGCCAGGAGATGCCAATTCGCAAAGTATCACGGGTGGTGGATTATGGTTTGGCAAAAACCTGACGGAAGCAGTAAAGAACGGTGATGTCGATCAAGACCGGGTTACAGATATGGCAGAACGCATCGTGGCGGCTTGGTACAAAGTCGGTCAGGATAAGGATTTCCCAGAGCTCAACTTCAACTACTTTGACAGCGATGTGGGTGCCGATTTAGATGTGCAGGGTAATAGTAAGGATAATATCCGAAAACAAGGTGCAGCATCAGTTGTTTTGTTGCGTAACGACGATGACATTCTCCCACTTGAACAAGACAAGGTTAAAACAATTGCAGTCATTGGCAGCGATGCTGGTGCTGATCCAGAGTAAGAGGATATCATTCTTCCATGTTATTCAAAGAGATTAATCAATCAACTATTACAATAGGGGTATCAATCAATGCCAGGATGGTGCATGTTCCCGTGGCACTTTGACACAAGGCTGGGGATCAGGCTCTGCCTATTTGCCATACCTTGTCACACCAGTGGATGGTATTAAAGATCGTGCAGGTGATACCACCAAAGTGGTATCCTATCTCGACGATTGGAATGTTGATGAAGCAGCTAAAGTGGCATCTGATGCTGATATTGCCATGGTATTTGCCAAGTCTGACTCGGGTGAAATGTACATTGTGGTGGATGATAATCCAGGTGATCGTAACAACATTTCTTTATGGTACAATGGCGATGAGCTTGTAGGTATACCATTGAATCACATTTCATTATACTCATATTTTCTATAGATCAAAGCCGTGGCAGATGCCAACAAGAACACGGTTGTTGTGATCCATTCGGTCGGTCCTATTCTTATGCCCTGGATTGATCATCCCAATATCAAAGCCATTGTATGGCCTGGATTGCCTGGTCAAGAAACAGGAAACTCGCTTGCTGATGTATTATTTGGTTCAGTGAATCCCTCTGGAAAATTACCGTACACCATTGCTAAAAAGTTTGACGACTATTTGGGTGACATTGTGACAGAACTGGATATTGAGTACACCGAAGGAGTCAATGTTGGTTACCGTCATTTTGACAAGCATGATATTGAGCCACTCTATGAATTCGGCTATGGCCTGTCCTATACCACTTTTGATTATACGGGTCTCAAGGTCAAAGTATCTGGCAAGGGCAAAGATACAAAAGTTACTGCATCGTTCAAGGTGGAAAACACAGGTCATGTTGATGGTGCTGAAGTTGCTCAAGCATATATCGGCTTCCCAGAAGGCACTGAGCAACCACCCAAGATGTTGCGTGGATTCGAAAAAGTGAATATCAAACATGGCAAGAAACAAGATGTTCACTTTGAATTCAATGAGCGTGATCTAAGAGTGTGGGATACCACCAAGCAACAATGGACTATCCCATCTGGCACATTCTCCCTTTATATTGGTGCAAGCAGCCGTGATATCCGTTTGGAAGATACTTTTGACCTTTAAGTATATATAATCTCATAACATGATGTATATTATTGAATAAAGCATATCACATTGCTTAGTTGGCAAAGATGAGCCATATGTATTTCGAAACACAGTGTGCACAAAATCGTTTTGATAGGCCTAGTGTATTTGATAATGTTATTCAAGGCTCTATAAGTCAATCTAGCTATCCAACAATGAAAATCGATCGCATTCACGATCGGTACAAGAAAACGGGGGAAGAAAATAAGGGATAGTATGAAACAATGTGTAGAGAAAAGGAACAACAAAAAGGGATTACGATACTATGCAGGAGGGGTGAAAGGAACAGGTAACGGATGATGTTTGTGTGTGTGCATTGTTGTCAGCATAATGCGTACATGTGTGGAATGAAAAAGAAGGGTTATGCGTTAAAGTCGCCCAAAAGCTCTGGAGCCTTGATTTCACCTCTGGCAATCTTATCCACTGTATTGATTAAATCATAAGTGATACTGGGAGACACAACTGAATCGTGCTTGTAATCAGGGTGATTCATGACAAGATGACGCAAATAAGTAGCACCAGTCATCAACTCGCCACTTGCACGCTTGCTGATCAAAGATAAATAGTTGGAGAGTTTGCATCTTGTTTCGATATCAATGTTGGTGCTGTCAAGATAGTTATGGATCAATGGGATGAAACCTGGGAAGCCATTTTCCTGTATGACAAATGTGAGTTAAGAACATCAATTGATGTTATGCATTTAACATACCTGGCCATTGATAATTTCGTTCATTGTCATCAACTCATACTCGTCGTCACTCTCAGTAGTAGTACCATCCAAATCTACAATGTACCATTTAGATCAACAATGCTCTTGTATATCACACTCCATAATCCAGCTTTCAATACTTACTAGGGAAGACATTTTTGCGGAAGTAAAACTTGTTATTCACGGCTGCACCACGCTCATGGGCTGTTGCCATATTCTCATCCACCTATGTTGATCAATACGTCATGAGCCATCATTTCCAATGCATAACTCACTTTCTTACCTTGGTAATGGGGATATAAAGATTCAATCCAAAGCTCAGAATCACCCGAGTAACCAGTACGATAAAGACCGAAAAGGCAGCATTCTCGAAATCAGTAAGCTGTACTTCCATGCTGCGGAATTCGACACGCCATCCAATATCAGAATCAGGTGGAGGGGGTTTAAAGCGTACAGTCTGCCAATTGGTAGATTGGATATTCTAATACAACATTCTTAAGTTCGCAATGTTCACACGCTTGTACGATAATAGACACATACCTCAAAGTGATCCATCGATTTCTCATCATCCTGATCCAACAATTCCTTAAAGATAACAAGTGGGTCACGAATGAAGAGATGCGCAATATGTCGTGCCAAAAGATCGTCGACATCGTTATCTCTCAGTTTCTGGTAGATATCTTTATCGTAAACAAGGTCGAGATCATTGTATTTGGACTTGTACATGGCATCATCACAAATGTAGGTGTCAATCGAATCGTAACGAGACTTGTTGATAACAAAGCGATCATTCTCCAAAGGCTATATTCATATGGTATTAACACATACGGCAAGATCCCTATGCACCTACTTTACATACCTTTAATCCTCGTTCTTCAGGTGTACGATCATCCACACTGGCAGCAATCACATTCCATCGGCAATCCACATCAGCAAGGTAACCACGGAAAATGGGGCATGCAGCTGTCAATGCAAGCTATGTATTGTACAATGTCAGCTGATAAAGTGAAACATGTCATCTTACATTACCATAATAGGAGCAACAGGTGCCAAGTGATCATACAAGTGTCGAGCTTCATCAATGTTACAAGCTTGAAAAGTGATTTGTAAGCAGCAGCAACCCATGCCGAAAGCCATTGCATCCATGTAAATGTGATCAGGCTTCGCAGCACCATTCTTAGCTTCCTTGTCATGAGGGAATACATCACGATCCCATGGGATGGTTGGGTCAATGAATGGACGAGGTGTGTTTTTATCATGAAAGACGGGCATATTGATCTCCACCTTGGCACCACGTCGACGTCGAATGTTGGCAGTCAATGTTCTATTATGATATTCTGATCAGTGATTTGATGGATATCCATGTCCGAGTTCACTTACGGAAAACGAGCATGTGGATTAGTAATTTCATCAGGAACAAAGAGAGATTGAACTGCTTGACCTGTTGCTTCGTGATCGGGACTCGTTTCATGCGGACAACCCAAACGAGGATAATTCACCAACGATACGGGTATTTCTCCTGGAAGCATCGCTTCTTGAGCTAATTGCCTTCTACGTTTCATACTCTCCTCCACCTTCATTAAATCACGAAATGTCGCTCCATAAGGTTGTCCAGGAATTGCTTCAAGCATAAATCTTCCATACTCAGGTCTCCATAATGTCTCGGGTGGCTCACTACAAAGGTTCGTCAGCTTTCAAATCAACCGAACACTCCATTTATCTTATACTTACGTTGACGTTCCATTATTGTACTCTTGCTCAGGTCGTTGGAGATCGGCCAATATATCAAATACCCGTAATGACAGCTTGGATTCCTTGTTTTCTTGGTCCATTTTCACCACAATAAATTCCACCTTTGTGTTTGGCGCATGTCAGCAGCAGCGCGCATTGCAAACGCGACCGTTTCCTTATATACATGCCTCGTCGCCCCATAGCAGACATTGCTTTTGTCTGTCACGCAATTTCCGATAAACCGAAAGGAACTGATCGATACCATGGGATCGGACGTGGTCAGCGTAGTGTTTTGCTTCGTTCCAGTGAAGTGGTGTTCCCAAGGATAAAAGACCCATATTCGTTTCAATAAGAAAGAAAAAGAAAAGAAAAAAAAAGTGAAAAGGGCTCAAGCTTATAAATCAAAAGAAAAATTTGGGGGAGTTAACAAGAACGGGCGATCGTGATGCTCTTTGTTGTGGATATAAAGTGGTACAATAGAATGGGAATCCTATATGCCAATGAATGGGCTTGCATTATAAAATTGACGCACACACGACCTAGGTATATAGGTCATTGGTGTCATATAAGGCTGCTTAGCATCATACAGCCACTGGATCAGAGATGGCTATAATTGACTGGCTGACAAAGCCCTCGGCCATCACGCAATTCATTGCGTTATTGTCGTTGGTCAGCGCTTGCCACAATGAAAACTCTACGTTTCATCATCATCATCACTACAAAAACAACCCATATACACTTTTCCTTACATGATTACTCCATACATGATTATATCCTGTGCTCTGGTTTCATAGTTTTATTGCTTGTATTATGGAGCTTTTGGATGAATAAAACAGGGCGGACAACAAAATAACCATCTCGGCGTCAATAACTCCGGATGTGTAACATGTCCCTCACAACGATGCTGCCTTTGTGTTACATGCAACCACAATCCATATCCAGCAACTAGTCGTCATCTCGCAATGAGACGTAAGGACTCGTAATCACTTGCACAATATATATATATATATATATATATTATGTCTTTGTAGGCTGTTGTGTTCCGATCCCAGCTTTTAATCACCCAACGCACATGTCGGCAATAGAAAAAGTTTGACACTTTTGTTGATGTTACCTATACATACATGCCATCTTTAACATTCGTCAAAGGAACGTTAAGGATAATTTGATACACAACGTAATGAAAGACATCATTTAAGGAATGACGGTTCTATTGACATAAAGGATATTACGCGTAGAGTGATGTGATCCACACTCATGCATAAATACGTTCCCTGTGCATTGACTCCATTTCTGAAAACTTGCATTAGCTTTCCCACAGTAAGCCATAGCAGCAATAGGTACTATACATAGTGGAGTGATGTTAGCCATCATTGTACCTGTTGGTCATCTCTGCAAGAATAGATGCTTGTCTCAAAGCAAAGCTGGAAACATCATGCCATCATAAAGATATAGCAGGTGTATTGTATCTGTTTATCTTATCACTCCTCCTTTAAGTCATCTTTTCGAATCATGCTTGCGACGCAATGTGATATTACCCCTTAATATCATGGGTGACTGGTATAAGATTGCTTGATTCGAGCATGGAAGTCAACTTGATCCTCCATTTTCTGCTATGCTTAATGAACATTATGTATTTCAACACCGTTTTCATCATGGCTTGCTATGTTTTTCTTTCGTGTGTAGTATGCATACCTCTCAGTGATGGCGGTACGATGATCAAGCATTTGGTAGTTTTGATGATGGAGAATCACAGCTATGATCATTTTCTCGGCAGCTATCAATTAGGCGATGGTTCGAATTCATCCATGTGCAATCCAATCAAAAAGGATGATGATGATGATGATGATCAAATATGTGTTACACATGATGGAGCATTCCAGTAAGTGAGGGTCATGCAACTTTATAAACCATCCAAATGATTGGCTCATCAAACTATGCATATAGCACGGATGAGCCGGAAAACTTTATTCCAGATGTTGACCAGCAGATTTATAATGTTGACTTTGGAACAATGCCCGATGTGAATGATGATAAGCCGACCATGAAAGGATTTGTAAAAAACTACCTTCGGTATCGAGACAAGAGTCGAGCGGCAGAAGTAATGCAGGGATTAAACGAGACCACCCTGCCTGTGTTATACAAGTTGGTGCAGGAATACGCCATATCGGATGTAAGTGATCTCGATCATCCATCATTCATAAAATGCTAATGCAATTCCCTTTGATAAAAAGCGTTGGTTTTCCTCTGTTCCAGGTATAAAAATGATATTCTGTATTATACTTAATCACATGAGCTTACAATTAGTTTATCTCCAAGGCTCGACATTTCCCAATCGCAACTTTTTGCATGCAGGCACGTCAGGTGGAGTGGTGACCAACGACATTCCCAAACTTGGATATCCATTCAAGACGACCTTTGAAGCATTAGACGATATGGATGTCAGCTATGCAATTTACTCAGCATCCCCATTACCGGCAACCATGCTATTCAGATATTTTCGCATGCCGTCCCATTCACCAGGATACAGATTGGAACGTTTCTTTGATGATTGTGAAGCAGGCAACTTGCCATCTTATGCTTTCCTAGAGCCAGCAATGTATGGATTGGATCAACGTACCTATAATGATCAACATCCACACGCAGGAGCATTTTATGATTTACGACGCGGTGAAGAATTGTACAAAAAAGTATATGAAGCATTACGTGCAAGTCCTCAATGGAATGATACATTGTTTTTATTAGTCTGGGTACAAGAGTGGTATATAATGCATAAACATATGCAATCCATGCTCATGAGATTTTCCTTTTACAGGATGAACACGGCGGGTTTTATGATCATGTGGCTCCGTAAGTAGTAGGATAAGAACAAGGGGGTGAAAGGGGGATGGGAACGCATGATGTTTATTTCCAAGGCAACACAAAAGACTAAAAGATTTGTATATAGGCCAACAGGTGTGGATAATCCAGATGGAATGACAGATCCCACTTTTGATTTTACAAGACTTGGTATTCGAGTGCCAGCATTGTTAATATCACCACGTATTGAAAAAGGGCTGGTACTCCCTCAATCCCATATTCTGGAACACGCATCGGTGGCAAGCACATTGCATGCATTATTCGGCATGCCACACCTTACTAAACGAGATGCCAAGGCCAATACTTTTCATCAATTTGCTAGTCTAGATACACCACGTACTGATTGTATCATTGAACTTCCTAAGCCTGCTTGGGACTTGGATTAAATCATACACATTGGATTCGATTCATACATGAGACATAATTTAAGATGACAAAGGGCACACAGTTGCCATGTATGGATACAAGAGCGGAATCTCAACTTTAACTGGTGCTCGGGATGAAAGGATGCCGGAGACGATCACAGCAACCGTCGTCTTTTTTTTTCCCTTTCCGCAATCATGAAGCAACAGATGCCGACCAAGGGCAAACCCATGCTGCCACACAAGAAGAAACAGCAGCAACGCTCTTTATGGTCTAAAAAGGAGCTTATGAACTATCTTGTCAACCACCAAATAGGTACAGTCAACAAATAACTTTTCAACTGTTTACTGATGAGCGATCGCTTTCGGTAGAGGCGCCGCTTCGAGTCATTACTGCCATTGTTGCTGGTTATTTCCTCGGTTTGCCGCTCGTTGACAAGTTTATGTTTATTTCCAACCAACGTCCAGATGGTCGATTTGAAAAGAGTGCATGGGATATCACTTTTCTCATGTTTTACATTTGTGTCTTTACGGCTCTTCGAGCGGTTGTCATGAATCACATGCTCGTTCCCCTTGCCAAGGCTGCTGGTGTATCCAAAAAGAAGTATCAGCGTTTTGCAGAACAAGGTTACTCATGCTTGTACTACTCGATCAGTTTCTCATGTGGTGCTGTAAGTAGTGGAAGGGTTTAAGGAGGAGAGCGTGCGTGTGTGTGTGTGTGCGTATTTGAGACAACAACTGACACAACATAGTATATCATGTATCATTCACCTTGGTATGACGATACTACGTACTTTTGGCGTGATTACCCAGTGATGGACTATGACAAGATCTTCAAGTATTATTATCTTGTCCAATATGCATTCTGGCTTCAACAAATCTTTGTCCTTCAAATCGAGGCACCTCGCAAGGATTACCGTGAATTGGTGCTCCATCATATCAATACCTTGCTCCTTATCTTTTTCAGTTATGGCTGCAACTTTACACGTGTTGGTAATGCAGTGTTTGTGTACATGGATCTTCCTGATGCAATCTTGGCTGTAAGTGTTTGTGGCATATGTGTGAAAGAGGAAAGGATCATGTGCTCATGTTTATCTCTAGTTGGCCAAGCTACTCAATTATTCACTTCCTGGCATTGTGTGCAACTTTACATTCGTTGTCATGTTGATATCATGGATGTACACACGCGTGTATTTGTATGGAGGCGTCATTTGGTCTACTTTCACCGAACCTGATCTCTATGTTCCCGAATTCAAGTTGGATCCTCTTAATGGCAACTGGTTCCCATATTTTGTAAAGTACATTATTCTGGGTCTTATGCTGGGACTTTACGTCTTGGTTCTATTCTGGACTGTCATGATCTTCAAGGTGTTATACCGCGTTGTTACTAGTACAGCTGCAAGTGATGTGCGATCGGATGATGAGGAAGAAGAGGAACCAGTGGAGCCAGTTGCTACTGTTAAACCTCGGTAGGTATATCAGCTAATGGGATATGATAAGAGTACTCATATGCATTATCTTGTAATAGTGAAAACATGGCTGATCTCACCAAGCGTCGAGCTGCAAATTCCAACTAATAGTCTCTTATATCTCTTCACACACTTAATGATCTCATGTACTTTTTTGTCTTTTATTGCTGCTTTTTAGATTACCGCTTCGTCTCAACTCTTTTACTACTATCCACCTAATAACCTTTTTCTTTATTCCTATCCAACCCCACATCCTCTTTATTACTTGCACTTGTCTATACTTGAATGAAAATCCATCACAACATTTCTATACCTGCACATTACCTGATTGATTAAACACGTGAAAAGGGGGTTGGGTGTGATGTTTCACCGAGAAATTATCCGCGGACAACAGTGTAACGTCAGTGTACTATGAATTTCTACCCCTTTTATCTTCAGCTCAGTTTGATTGGATTTGATATATATCCAGACGTCGTGGGAGAAAGAGACAAGGGGCAAGTGGTGCATTTCGAGCATATGGATCTAATGACAATACCAGTAAAGTGCTTGTTTTACCAACATCATGTCTAAACCGGGGATTTGTCAAACATTTAGACTCTTCATTTTAGCTTCATGCTAAAGAAAAATGGTGCCAAAACACAATGATCAGCATCAGCATTGGATGAGATACCCTGTTCCTCTGGCATAATTGAACTCTACCAACAGTATATTAAAGAATTCGTTCGGTTTTCTTCCTTCCCACTTGATGTGACAACAACCAATTATGCAACACACATGGTGATGGTTGGTTCTTTGTGTGTGCGTGTGTAATAAAGATTCTCCTTAAAGACCTTGTGGTTCGTAAGCACAATGAGCACCTGTCTTAATAACAAAAGTCATGGGTAGCCATGGTAGAAGGAAAATTACCTGTATACCGATCAAGGTCATATGTAATACACATCTTCCTCAAATATCTTAGCGTGCCCAATTGATCAGTGTTTGGTGTACAAAAATAAAGATGATCAATGTGTTCGTTGTCCCCTATCTAAATTCTTCGTGCTTGACGATGGGTCGTTTTGTATATACTTTTTGTTCGATGCTGCTCAGGTAATGTGTCGAGTGCTACCGATATGATTATTATTAAGATGTGGATAATAGTGCTGAAGCATACCTGATTCTCGAAAAGGACTCTATAACAACAAGAAAATACACAGTGTATGCAGTGGATGCAATATACGGTTTGATCAAAAGACCATATAATCGCAGCTTATTGTATCTTCTTGGATCTCTTACGTTGGCGCCTGAAAACATGATCTTCAGCGACTTTGTAAGGTTGGTCTTGTCGTCGACGTGACCCTGGTGGACAGATGATTCAGTGGAATATATTCATAAAGCCATATCAACATTATGGCTTGTTCCATCGTCAGATGCATAATCACTCGTGCTTTCCTTTCCTCGTCAGATTGTGGTCCATCAAAACATTGTTCTTGTAATTTTAAACAATGACATCACGAGTCATATATAGTAATGACGACCACAGTGATAATGGGAGTAGAATAACAATAAAAACATAGAAAGATCGCATAAGACCAATACCTATGTCAGCTTTCACCCACAATATTCATATCTAACAAAGCTTTGAGCATGCAACCTAGGAATCGTAACCATGAAAAGAGATGTGTGAACAAATAGTGCGTTGGCAACATCTTTTTATATGTGCGTGGTTGGCGTGTGAATACCAGTGCCCACAAAGAAAGCTGCATGACCTGATTCATAGAATAATGTCAAGCGCCCAGGTGTGATTGATTGTTCATGCAAATAAATCTGCAACTGACATAATCATATAGTGGAATAGATGACATTATCACACCATCGAGCAATGATATGCATCCGCTATCATCACAGTATTATCTTTTGTCGTCAATCACTTGTGAATACCAATACATTCTCATTACAAAACGACATGTTATTATCAGGGTGCACATGCATTATAACTGACGAAAGGTGAAAGCGAGCGTTATGCATAGTCGATTTGCGGGATGATGATGATCATTATTCCCGCTCAATCAAATTCAGCAGCACTCAATATCATGATGATGCCAACATGCGTGTATATATGTGAAATCATTTATGTTGTGTTATAGGTGGTACTCATTACTACAGATTGTATTCTTTTTTAAATAAACATGGCAATGGCAGCAACGCTGGCACCGAAAACAACTGCCAAGTTGTTGATAATAGTGGTAGCAGCAGCTGAGCTATCATCACCATCGACGGATTGAGCTTGAAGAACCTCGTTTTTATCACCAGAAGCATTGTTTGCGGAACTGGAAGGAGCTGCACTGGTATTATCGCCGTTGTTGTTGTTGCTGCTGGGATTGGCGGATGATGAAGGAGAAACAGCACCCACTGAGCTATCGCTGTTACCACTGCCACTAGCCACGGGAGCTGCCGAAGAAGAAGCAGCAGCATCACTACCACTAGCAGCAGGCGAAGGAACAAGATCGTCATCAGGATTGTATGGACCACTGTAATCACCTTCAACAATATGAGCACAGCCCTTGGATGAAATACCCCTATTGCAATAGTCGCGAGAGTGGCAGCAACGCACACAATAAGTATGACCCAAGGGTTCAATAAGGTTGACAAAATGTTTCCATCCAGCACAAGTTGCTTGCTTAGGCATGGCAATATCATATTGGCCACCTTCGTCAGTGACATTCAAGTTCATCTTGGCAGGATCGATTTGACCTGTCACTTGAACAAAGTCCTTGGTTTGGGAATAATGGGCTGAAAGGATGAAACCATCAGCCAAAGAACCAGCAGATTTAGCTTGAGGAGTGTTGCCTGTGCAGAATGCATTGCCCATGTATTCAGTGGATGCAATGTTTCTATATTTTAATACCATGAGTTCATTGGCTTGCCACCCATATGGATGTGTAGTCATTTACCTGTCAGTGGAATCTGTAGGTGGCAAAAAGGTACAAAAGTTGGAACCATCCACCAGTTCAATTACTTTGTAAGGATTATCATCGGTAGCTGCATCGCTGGTACCAGCAGCAACCACCATGGAAAGGAGTGTAGCGAATGTCGTCGCGAAGAGAACGCGCATCGTTATATACAGATATGGGTAAAAAGGAGAGGAAGGGAAAAGAGAGAGAAAGAGGTATAATGAATAAAAGTAGCCAAAATAAGATAAATAGGATCTCGCTTTTATATCCAAGTTCGGTGATTGCCGCTCTTTTCATAAAGTCAATGTTGCACATGCAACGTCGATCGAAATCTCTAGGGTTTCCTATCGCGAGATGAGTTTCCCAAAACCAGGTATCTCGAGCAACCATCCACACAATTGGGGCACACACACCCATCTCTATTCTTAGATGATTGCAACAACAACAGCAGCATTTTGTGCGTCTTTTGCGGAATTCAGAACATCTCTCAATTCGTCGGGTACAACATGCAATTCTTTGTATCGCCTCCTCCTCCCCCCACCTCATGGTAACACCAAATGAAGATCGTTCCCCCTCACATCTTCTCCGCCACACAATGAAACTGTCATTTACTCATTCCCCCACACATTAAGTCCGTTCACCAGATATCTTTAGATATAAACATGATCTTGAAATGACATACATAAGAAGGCGTTAAATGGGATGGTGAATGAATGATAATGAACATGGAGATCGTACAAGGGTGAATGGTGCGTATGTAGTGTCATGGAGATCGTGATTGCTGGAGAAGGAGAACGTTATGTGCAAGCTATGCCTTGTGTGGGGTCTATAATAGAAAAACAATGAATTTCAATGATCCAATCATGGGATGAATGAACTTACATGATGAGGAACCATATATACTTCATCATGAGGAGCAGTAGCGTCAGTCGTGGTGGTGGCATTCCTAAAATCCTCGATCGTCTTGTACTGTGATAACAACTTTTGCAGTCGTTGATCCACCTTGATTGGGTGCGTATCCTTATCCTTGCGATAATAGAGATATGCCCAGAACTTTTCCAATCCATATAGATGTCCATTATCATGATCGATTTGTGTCAATTCTTGAAAATCATCGAATACGGCTGATCGGAATCGTTTTTCCAAACCATACGAGTAAAAACGGAAAAGGCATTCCAAGCCATAGCTATTAAAAAAAAAAGTTGGTTACTTTTGTTCATCTTCTCTCTCCCTCCCAACTTACCGATAGTGATGATTGGCATCCTCCACAGCAAGGCGTTTGAACTCTTTGTACATTTTCTTGTTAAAGTGATCACGCAAGAAATGGGACCAGAATCGAAAGAGTGTATTCATTTCATGCGAATGACCGACGCCTAATTTCTTGCGTTCCCGGAGCGCTTTGGCATGGTACTTGTAATACTTGTGTTGCTCAAATCCATTCTCCTTTAAAAGTGCATGGCTCGGGTGCTCAAATGCTGGGATTGGATGACTTGTGTCGTGATCACCGGTTGTCAAGATGGCAGGATCATAATGATAGGCTTGGTCACCAAATACCCATCCTACATGCTGTTGGATATATGCAGGATCCAGTGTTTGTTGTACTGTAGCATTCGATAAGAAGGTTGGTAATGATTCGGGATGAATGGGATAAAATCTTGGAGCTGCTGCTGCTGCAGGGATAGCTATACTGCTGCTATTGTTGTTTCGTACACTATATATCCAACCTATTAGTCCATCTTAAAAACATCTCACTTTATTTTCCTTACATGTTGGTATTCATGAGATCCGATTCATAATGCTGTAGTCCTTCATTGATCATGGCAGAAACCGTATCATCATTAAGCTTTCCACTAGCAGCATCTTGACGTTGGCGTTGTGTCACAATCATGATCCTTGCCACCGTGTCCTCATCAATAGCATGCTCATCCTCATCCTCATCGCCATCCTCGTCATTGGACAAGTAATATTTATTGGGTGTGCCTGATACAGATGACCTTGCTTGATCCCAATCCACTTCCAATGCAAACACCTCATCATTCTCCTGTTCCTTTCTTGATCCATTGGCTTGATAAGGTGGATGGTCTTGCATGACATTGGTTCCAGTGGTACCATGGGATGTTGATGAATTGGTACCTGGAAGGATCCATGTTTCCCATCCTTCTTTCCTTCGTACACATTTGCCATCCTCACTGACTTCCACAATATCTGATGTCTTGAGTGCTTCACGAATGAGATCCGAACTGCTCGTAAGTATCTTGACACGATTGAAATTGCCCAGCACCTGAAGATCCACATAGCCTTGGGGATCCATCTACATATTTTCACCCCCATAAGAACATGATATCATTGACTCGAGTAACACGTGATCATTACCTGACTACGCAGAAATAGATCTTTGCAAAGATTATTGATGCTAAAGTAATATTCACTAGTAATACCCTATTGTCAATCCTTTGATTCTCTTGGATCCCATTTCCAAATAAAAACTTACATTTGTTGCATAATGTAGACTTTAAGCGTATCCACATCCACAGTGATATAAGCAGGTGGTGGTAATGGGGTTCGTACACGCCTTGATGATGGTTGTGGATAATGCTGATCATAGCGTCGGTATCCACCACGCCCTCGTCCGCTCATATTAGTGGGTGGACGACGACCACCACTTGACCAAGATCCACTCGTTGAACGTGATGATCGATCTCGATGCTGATGCCCATTCCCTCGTGAATGATGATACCCATTGCCATTACTATTCCGATGATGGTTGTGATGATGGTGATGATGATGAGAAGGAGGAGACGTGTTTTCTTGGTGTGTTGCTCCTCCCATTGGGTTCCTACTCTGGCTTGATGGCGATGTAGATTTATTCTTATTTACTGTGGGTGATGTAGTGTTGCTATGGGAGGTAGTACTTGAAGTTGTTGTAGTAGTGGTATCAACAGCAGTAGGAGGTGACCTTGTTTGATGTCTATGTGATCGTTGTACAAAGGTGGTGATGGTGGTGGTGTCATTGTTGCTTGTATTGCTGGTAGATGTGTCATGCTGTTTATTCTCATTACGCAATGCTGTTGGTGGTTGCTGATGCTTTTTATTTTCTCGTTCATTATCACGTGTTGATTGTCGATGTTGTTGTCGTGGATGCTTTTCCCGTTGTTGTTGTTGTTGCCTATCCCTTCTAGGCTGCTGTTGAGATCGATATTGTTGTTGCGATGGTGGCGTTTGTTGATGTTCGTGTGATTTGCGCTTCTCCTTTTCATCAAATTTCGGTGATGGTGGACCAGAGTGTTGTTGTTGTTGACGATGTTGTCGTTGAGGATTGCTATTATTGGAAGGTCGAGCTCGTTGTTGTTGTTGTTGTTGCTGTTGATTGGTATTGTTGGAAGTACTTGATGCAGCATGAATGATGGTGGGAGTATAACGTTTCCATTGATTCTTTCCTTTGCCTAAGTATAAAGGAGATGGATGATATGTCAGAAAAAAAACGCCCAACAAAAAAAAAAAAATTCCAAGGCAAGGGGTACAAGGAGAACTGTAAATGTCTTTTACCGCCAAGCAACCCACCCACTTTGCACCCCCCCCCCAACAAAACATACCTTTAAGCACCAAAAACTTGTCTTTTTTCTCAGGTGGGTCATCCAATGTACTTTCCGCTGCTTCATTGGGAGCAGGCCATACACTTGCTGGTAGCTGTGATGTTGTTGTTGATCCAATGTCAACTTTGGCTATAGAACATTTTAGTTGTTTTCCTATAAAGAGCATCTCGACTTACCCTCTGTCATAGCAGTAGTAGTAGCAGTATTAGTAGTAGTATGAGTGGTGGTAGTCGCCATATGGACTGTTGACGAATCAACATCTTTCAAGTTTGACTTGCGGGCTTGCCATACGTTGACCTGAGGAGTAGGAGCCGGAACAGTAACTTGCGGTTTATGCAGCGGAGCCTGTGGTGAACAAGACGACGACGATGCCGAATGTTGCGAAGAAGTGGGCGATGTCATTGCTGCGTTAGGTTGTGGATGAGCTTGCTTTGCTTCACTCTTGGTAGCAGAAGAAACCATGATCGCAAGAAAGAAGAAAGGCGTTTAACGTGTAAATGAGTCGTTGAAACCGACGTTGACCAATGAGCACGAGATGATAACAGAGTAGTCAATGAGTTGTATGTGTGTGCTGAAAACGCGTACACGAAAAAGATAATGAAAACAAGAGAGAAAAGAGAGAGGGAGAGAAAGAGAAAAAAGATGTAAAGCCGAGTTGAAAGTTTGCCCTTTTGAAGCAAAGGCGTCGCAGCAACCCACCCACAACACCACAAAGTCTGCGTTTGTGTATTGTGTACACTCTCCTAAACACAACGACTCTTGTGACACATGTTGCTTCTATACATCTTGTTCTTTATCAATAAAATTCATCTATCATCAACATGCACTAGAACCCTATTTGTGTACTCTAATATCAAGAAGAAGAATGACACATCCCATGTGATTACACAACCTTTCTCTAGTGCTCTTTTGAGTGGCGAAAAGTCAAACACATGTGGGAAAATCGGTTATTCGCTTGTTTTATTTGATCCACGTGTTTATGCACTTTATCTACTGCATGATAAACTTGTTACCATCTATACCCCACACATTAACCACTGTCAATCTTGGCAATAATGATCAACAAGAGTAAAGTAGTGCTGACAATGTATTGGGGGGATTGTTCTACATGAAGAATAAGGATGGTATGCACATAATGACGCCATGATTCTTAAAATGGAACTCCCCACAGCAAAGAGTAGTCGAATGCAAACAGTATGGTTTCACACATGGACTATTACAGTTCATTCATGCACTGAATGGACAGATACACGGCGTTTGGCAAAAAACCAGACATAATATAGGGTAAGTAATAATTGATAGAATAGTCATTTACATTATTTAAGCTAGTGCATAACAGGAGAAAAGAGGAATAGTAGCATTGACGATCCGAGTAAGCATCGTTCGTACCATGCTCCAACACGGGATCGTCTCACATGAATTAGGATTAGTATCAATCAACGACTTTAAACTTGGTACCTTTATGCATCATATGTAAATTGCAATGCTAATATGCGCAGTGATCCAGGATTAGAGCCAAAGCTCTACCAATTCAGAGATACGAATATCTGATCACTCAACAAGTGTCAATGAGAAGAAACGTAGAGGAGTAGTGTATTTTCGATGCTTGGCATCTTTAGTTTATACATTAATCATACTGGTGTGTAGTGGACTATCTCAAATAGATACATGGTCTCCCATACTTGGTATCTCTTTATCAGCAATTGCTTCATGATATAACAATGTGCATCTATGTAATGATTCATTCTTTGCATTGAGCACACTCCGCAAAAGGTTGTCGTGACCGGGCAAGGCGTGTGCTGCTATTCTCCTTCCTACTTGTAATCACCACCATTATGGACGTTATGCCGAATGTCGATGAAAGCGAAGTGCTTAGCCTGATTGTTGGGTAAACCATGGCTTGCGATCGTTACCACCATACAATATTCACGCGACATTGGATTTAGGCAGCTTGTTGCGTATGGATATTCAGCTGTGGCACAAAACGTTGCTGATACGACTGGAGCCACGACCGAGTTGACGCCCAGCAATCGTCTTTTAGAATTAGTTCAACTTGGCAAATACAAATGTAAGAGCACTTGAAATAGAAAGACAAAGATATTCAACGTGAACGACTTTATAGTGGAACACGACGGATCTGAAGATAGTGAATACAACCCCGAGGAAGAGAAACGCGACTATGACATGGATGATACTCAAGCCAACAATGATTGGAATCAAAGTACAAGGACATCAGGTGGATTTGATCCAGATGCAGTACAAACAGCAGGTAAGAAATGAAGAGTAAAGGAAACAAGAATATGAAATGTTCATAAAGCATGTGTGTGATAGCTGCCAAGGTTCCTCCTGATTATTTCCAACTTTATTATACACAACATAAAGGACCATGTCGTACAGCAGCATTCAGTGATGATGGTCGATTTGCAGCAACAGGATCACATGATTCATCACTCAAAGTGTTGGATGTATACAAGATGAAGAAACGTACTGGCGATGTTGGCGATAAACCTGTCATTCGTACCTTGTATGATCATACAGCACCTGTCAATGATCTTTCATTTCATCCCAATGGTTTGGTGCTTGCAAGCTGTGCTGAGGATCAAAGCGTAAAGTTGTTTGACTTGATGAAATTGGGCGTGAAGCGATCGTTTCGTTATTTCCAGGTAAGGTACACAATAGATCATGTGACTTGAGTACTCAAACAAGCATCTAGGATGCCCATCCTGTCAATTCGATTTGTTTCCATCCTTCAGGAGATTATTTATTAGCAGGAAGTGATGATGCTGCTGTTCGGATATACGATGTCAAAACACTTGCATGCTACACCAACAATACCAAGGAAATGCACCAGGGCGCCATTACACAAATTCGATATGCTAAATCCGGTCGTGTCTTTGCCACTTCGTCCATTGATGGATCAGTACGCATATGGGATGGTGTTTCTGGTCAATGTGTACGAAACATTGAAAACGCACATAATGGCACAGCAGTATCTAGTGTACGGATGCTACAAAATGAACGCTTTGTACTCACAGCTGGCATGGATTCAACAATGCGATTATGGGATATTTCAAATGGCAAAACGGTCGTTGAATATAGAGGTCATAGCCAACATTCTCAAATGTTACAGGTATGGATATCATTTTCCCCCTATCCATACATCCCCACTCAATATTTTATATATAGCCCACGGTTAGCTATAACGATGATTATGTCATGATTGGTGATGAAGGATCCACAGATGTCTTTGTATGGGATACACAAAAGGGTAGCTTATTGACAAGGATAGCAGGTGCGTTCAATATCTTTCGAGATGCACTACATGGGATTGACATCTTTTTTTGCTTTGATCATCTAGGACAAAATAACCTTGTACGATGTGTGGCTGCTTCAACTACCGATAATGGTGTTCTTACATGCAGGCAAGTGATGATATGGATTTCTCAAAGAAAACAAGTACTAAGAAATGGTTTATATAGTGATGATTACCGAGCAAGATACTATATGACGGGTAGCACAGAAGATCAATGATCAGATTAGCTTATATAAACATTTGCTTTACAAGAATCCAATCACAGTGATGCTTTATTAATCTCGAGCGAGTTTTGAAATATCATGCTTTCCATTACAACATTGTCGAATATTTATAAGCTCATCCTCAGAATCATCCCAGTCATTCTCATCAGAGCATGTGCTATGTTGAACGATGGAACTTGTTAAAAGGGAACTATTGTTGTTGGATGGAGAATATCCTCGTGAGAAGCGATGCGACAAGCTCACAGATGATTGTAGTAATGGGCTTGTATGGTCCGTGGTAGCAACATCATCCACTGATTTATCCAGTAAGAAACAAAATGCCTATATATAATGTATTAGCTAGGGTCGCATAAAAAACATGCTTTTACTCACCACAAGCCATCGTTGATGTTGATCGATATCAATCGCCTGCAATACAATATCGCGTGTGGGTGTGCGTACCATGAGATGGAAGGGTGTGGAAGATGGTTGGGGGCATGGAATATTGTATACGTCTCGGATGAAAGCTACAGGGATCATGGAAACGTTATCTCTAGGGAACAATGAATATATACCACTTGTACATACCTCGCTTGGATCTCGATTCATCATGATCCACATCAGGTTGCGTATAACTCCAATAAAGTGTTTTGGTATAAGGATGGATCCAGAAATATCGATAATGGCGTCGATTGCCTGCCTTGCCTGCTACATAACGCCGTGTATACTTGTATATCCAATCGCCAATCATGGCATGAGTCAAGGCTTGAATCACTTGTGGATCGATGTCTTGATCCTTATCTCGTACATCATTGGTTGTAGTAGCGGATACAATGTCAGAAGACATGTGATGTTTGTGAATGCTTGCTCCTGCCATTGTATCCGAGATTGATGGTGTTGGTTTGTTGGTCAAGTCATCATGATCATTGGATGATGAAGTTCTCCATTGGGGTACAATAGCTCTGGGATGCTGCATAGAAATTGAAGATACGGGATGTGGAGAATGGCTGACATACTTTGCTGCATACGTTGCCAATTTGGAAGAATGATTGGATGATATCGCAGGTGGTGGTGGTGAATGGGGTGTATGATCTTGTTCTCTTCTTATATCTTCGGAAGAAGCATAATGCGAACTCATGGCATGTTTAAGACTAATACTGCTTTCATTCCACACTCGTTTAAGCGAATCCAGATAACTGTGATGCTCTTCTTCCTCAGGCATTGTCACTTGGATACCCATGTCCACGTAATCCAATAAACCATCCGTTTGTGTTCCCTTGTCGTGTGATGATTGGCTTGGGGTATTGTTGCTTTGCTGAAGTTCATTAAAGAGTGTTGCAGATGTTGTGGGAAGAACATCAAGTGATGAATCACGATCTGTTGTGTTACATGCCTCCTCCTCTTGACCCGTGTTATTATCATCATATTGCTGTTGTTTCAGCACCTTATCCCCGCTCTTTCGTTTGTGATTCAAGTCATGTGGTGTTGCTGTCAACTCTTCAATGGTATGTTGACTTTCAGCAAGTAGTTTAGCCGTTTCCATGCGCCCCTTTTTCTCTTTGTTTACTGCCATTCGCAAGTCTGCCATGGTACGGTGAGCATGTGCTAGTGAATGCTTGAGCTTGTTTAGTTCCAGATGATAATGATGATGGGTGATAGATGACTGGGTGTGGTCATTGTGAGGGATGATTGTTTTGGTATAGCTTTTCATATCATTCAATTCTAGTTGCAAGGTTGCATTTTCCTTTTTGAGTTGTTGCAACTCAGTAATCAATCGATGACGGCGTTGTTCATGCAAGTGGGATGCTGTGGCACTGTTATTGTCGTCTTCTGCTTTGGCCATTTCCATGTTTTGCAGCTCTTTCAGTAACTTGGTCTTTTCACTTGTCAACCGTATAACCTTGGCATCCTTGTTCTCCAATTGCTCTTGCAACTCTTGACGTGCAATTTCCAAAGACCATTCTTGATCCTTGAGTTGTTCTGGCGAATACATGTGATAGATGAGCAATAGGATAGTGTAATATAAAAGCAATATATATATATATATACCTTGATCCTTTTCTAATTTTTGGTACTTGTGTTTCAATAACTGATTTTCTTGTTGTAATGAACCAAGGCTGGTTTCAAGATGTGCAATACGCTCCAAATTTTTGCTCTGTGCATCACGAAGCTTTCGGACCTCGGTAACCAAGGTATCGCCAATATCGGCTGCTAGATCCGCACAGCTTACGCGATGCTGTCGGTTGGTTGGTTTGATGATCTCCAATGATCGATTCTAAAAGCAATATGAAATAAGACCCTCTTTCATTCAACACAACATGTATCATGGTACCCTAATTGCTAAAGCATCGACATCCTGTTCCCCTTTGAGATCTATGTATGCATGTGTTTGTCAGCGACATGTGCATATAGAAATACTGGATGGTACATACCTTGAGAGTGGCTGCCATTGTGTGAATGATGATGTTGTGGTAATATGGATTCCCCTTCTTTTTCAATTGACGTCATGATAAGAAATGAAAGGGAAGAAGATGATAATGGTAGTGCACATGAACAGGAAGCACATTTTAAATGATCTTTTTGCATGACCAAACCCAGATGTGATGCAACCAAACCAAACAATACTGCTGCTTTTTCTTTGTGTTGATGTCCATTTTAAAAGACTCACACGCTTTGTATATACTTTATTGAATAGAATGAATAAATGTGTGTGTGTTTCACTACGACTTGCATGAATAATGTGCTTGGCACATTGCACGATGCAAATGGAAGTCAATTTTCAGCTGCCAGTGGAGTTGGCGGGAGAACTTCCTCTTTATTATTTCATGTATAGAGTAAGCTTGCTAAACTTGCTTATACGAATGGCCGATTCACCTTGTTTTCACACAGGGCAAAGCTGCAAGAGAAGCCTTAAAGTTTGGGGCAGGAAACGATAAATACGTAAACTTGGATGACGATGACGATGAACGTACGTTCTTGTGCCTTGTTCCATTTCCAACTCCATGATCGCCATGGGATACACCACTTACACTGATCGTTATTGACGCAGATATCAACAATATGTTGTTCTCACAAGGATTAAAAGGACACGATGCACCAGTAGCTTCTTCGTCAGCAGCAGCAGTAGCAGCAACAACAACGCACTATGATCAGTTGCACGAACCAATATCACAAAGTAAGAGAGAGAGACACACACGCGTATCACAACGGATCATGGACTTAGGAAAAACAGAACGAGTAGATGAGGTACCATTGGATGACGATGATGATTATGATGATCGTCTCTTTATGGATGTACGCGACAATGTACAACGTAACAACCAAAATGCGTATGCATCACAACAATCCTTAGCAACCAAAAGGCAACCCATACCAACAACCGGCCTTGGTAAACGACAACGAATCGCAGTACAACAACAACAACCATCATCATTACGACACATGCCTGATTATTTGCAAGAAGAAGGGATGAACAACGGATATGGTGATGTACCACGATCCATGTCCTTGAATGACATGTACAGGAGGATAAACGAGGTGAGCATGGTGTCATGTATCACGTGATTATTATCTTACTTGTCAGAATGTAATGTGTAGTTGGAAAAGATCAAGCAAGATTATGATCAACTGGTGTCTTTACGATTCACTGAACCTGAACGGAATCACAAGGCTTATGTAGCAGCCGAAGCCAAACAACTTGAAGGTAAACAAGTATTGGCTCTCATGTATCCCATTTCTCATGTCATGTCATTTTTAGCTGCGGATGAATATGTGAAACGCATGGAAGAGGAACTTGAACGAAGGACAAAGGAGAATGAAGATCTCAGGGAAAAGCTCAAGCACTCAAAAGCGAATCGTGAACTAGTGAATCAAGTGGATGAACTCAATCAAGAATTGACTACTCTCAGCGACAAAAATGAAGCTCTCAAAAAAGCAGGTAATCGATGTGGTTGGATGACATATGAGGAGAAGGAGGGTACTTATAAAGCCGATTCACTAGAACAAGAATCTAAGCATGCGATCGAAATGTATCAAAATCTCAGTGGATTGTCAATTACTGGTGTACGACAGATGATGGAAGGAGAATTATACACATGCGTACAAACAGGGAAAAGAGGAAGTAAGTGTATGGAGAATGCATGCAAGTAAGAGATGGGATTGACGTATTGATATTTTAGCCATTCATTTCAAATTGTTACGGGAGAAACCAGGGAACGATGTGCGCTATATTCCTTTATTGGATAAGAAAAAGGATGCCCAACTCTTATCATTACTGCCAGGCTTCTTGACAACCGAAATAGTATTTCAAAAGGAAAAGATCCATTTGTTTTATTCAAAATTACGAAATGTAGTGGACAATCTGAATACCACGTAATATACTACTAGTAGCATCTTGCATAAATCATTGTTTATTCATTATGTAAAAAATGTTTGAGTTCATTGGGTATTGGCGTGACATTGATGGATGATTGGGTGGAGAGATACTGGGCAAAGGAGGGAAGTAATCGCTTGTCATCCTGATGACACAATATGATGAGTACATGATCACTATGGATAAGAGATAGAATACATACCTTGTTGACAAATGTAATAGCCCATCCACGTTTACGTTTGGAGGTATCGACAAGAGAATCTGGAATGACAGCTCTGCTAATCCTTTGGATATAATCGGCTAAAGATGATGCCATATCGTAATTGATCACAAGACTGACATGTGGAAGGTCGATACCACGTGCAAGTGTATCTGTAGCAATCACAACATCCCAAGCGGGTGGATCTTGATTCATACCATCAATCACAGCTTTACGATCATCAATGGAGTGTTCTTGCTGAACAATGGCAGCGATACGCCAATCTCTTCGCCGTTTAAGCAGGGATCGTTTCAGATATTCTGCACCCAAACCAGATTCCACAAACACAACAGCAGGTGCAGTAAAGTACTTGGGATCATCCAAGATGGATAATAAGCGTTTGGCTTTGCTTGCATTCTCGACCCATAACACAGTTTGCTTGACATTGGGAGGTGTTGCTTTTAATGCCTTGGCTTCTTCCTTTTCGTTCACTTGACTGACGAGGATTTCAATTGGCTTGACGAGGCGGCGACAATACGCTTTCTTGGTGATCTCAGGCGAAGATGAAAAGTAAGCTGTTTGTCGACGTAAAGTGCTTGTACTCAAATGACGATCAAGTATCTCCTTGGTTTGTGTACGTAAACCAGCTTGTTGCAATAACACATCTGCTTCATCCAAAACGACCATATGCATCCGCCAAAGACGTAACATGTGTGGAAATGAGCTTGCAAGTAAAGTGACTCTTCCAGGTGTCCCCACAACGATTTGAACACCTTTACGTAATCGATACACCTGATCCGCTACTGGTATTCCACCCACCAACAAGGCTGTTCTCATATTCTGCATACCCGCCACAAGTCGTTTCATTACAGATTCAATTT